>BGPR01026328.1:0-19226 GCA_013235015.1 Araneus ventricosus | reverse complement strand
TGTATAGTTTTAAGAAAATTAAGTTTCTATACCAGTGGCACTATCGTATCGAAGAGATTTATAATAATGAATTGCATATTATTGACTAAAAATTACAAAATGATAAACATTAAGATGTTTTTAGAAACATGCTTTATTAGAGTACTAAACAGTGGCATAGTGACTGGGGATGCAAGGGGGTATTGCCCTAGAACCAATTTAAGGAGTTACCATGAAGTCAAAAGTTTACTGTGTTTTTGCCGTTTCTTAACTCTTTAATCTCGAGGCGACTATTTTCTTCTAGCTCCTTTTAAACCGGGACTTTTTCGGAGGAAACGACATTAACCGGACTCTCCCAACCTAGGTGGTCGTTTACCCAACCACCCCGATCTCCTGCTATAACTTTCCCTTAAGGCGCACGGAAATGGGCTGTGGTTAGCAATGATAGTTGGACCCCCTACCGCGCTTATCTCCTAAGCGATCTCAGAACCTCCCCTCCCCTCAAAAGAAGCCAACCGCCTCAGACCGGCCTTCGTCGCTGTTGAGGGGAAATTTTTAGACCGCCCGACACCGCCTCGATGGGTGTGAGAGGGTTAAAGCAAAATATGATGACGCTGTTTACGATTGCTAAGCCACTAATGATGATTGTGATAGAAAAAACATTATTCCCCGGGCGCCACTTACCTTTGCTACGCCGCTGCCCATGTTGCAAAACATTAATGCATTTATGTCACATTTTAAAGTCAAATAATATGAGCGGAAAAAAATAATATGTCCGGGGCGCCGTTTACACAAGCTAATTCTCTAATGGGGTTTTAGTGAGACATGGAGTTTTAAACCTTATATCGGTATAATTTACACCATTAATGGTACTTACGTATTAACGCCACCGAGGCTACAGATTTGGCTTTTTTTAAGTGCCGCCAAATTTGGCGGTTTTTGTACTTATGTATTAACGCCAATTTGGCGGTTTTTAAGTTCCGCCAACGCCACCGCAGCTACAGATTTGGCGGTTTTTAAGTGCCGCCAATTTGGCGGTTTTTGTACTTACGTATTAACGCCAATTTGGCGGTTTTTAAGTGGCGCCAATTTGGCGGTTTTTGTAAACAAGATTGCTCTTTATTGGCGCATTACCGCCAATCTGTAGCCTCGGTGGCGTTAATACGTAAGTACCCCATTAGAATACCATAACTAGAAAATCACCCGTCATGGTATGACGGGTGCAAATTGCCTCTTCATTCGAAAGATTTCCCGTCAAATTTGACGTGTTTAAATATATATATATGAGAGAGAAATTTTTAACATTGATTGAAAGCAAATAAAATAAACATATGTCTTATGACAGGAAATATTTTTTTCTTTACATATTATTTACATATTTCTTTATTCAAAAAACCTCTTGGTAAACAAGATTCCGTGTGAAGTATTTTTCGTTGTTTAACAATTTTATTATAATTCAATAACCATGAAATATTAATAATCAGATGCATCGTGGCGTCCAAACTATATCACGCGCATGATATACCACTGAGGTAATTTACTACTTTCTGTTAAAAAACGGAAATTAATTCAAAATATATGATTAATATGATTTAAAATTTCTCGGAAACTATTGAACAGAGCGAGATAAATTTTATATCATTCGATAGAAAATTTTATTTCGCAATTTTAGAGCTATTAAATTTGAAATTAGAACGACAATTACTCTTTTAGATTTAAAATGACTGAAATTTAGGTTCTCTAACAAAGAAATTATGCTGTTTAACGTCTCGCAGTGTTATGGCGCGAGTATTATTGTTGGTGACGTCAGAGCGTTACCGAGAGACAGATCTGGGCACACCATTACTATGCCTACCAGCAGGGCTGGATTTTTAAGCACGCAGAGGCGGCCCGAGGCCCGTGTAAACCGGGCAACTACCCGTGGCGCCAAAGTCCGGGGTGGCGCTAAAGCAGGATTGTGAATGAAAAAGAATGTTTTAATAGACTTGAGAAATAAGGTCATATATTTTTAAAATGTGTTGAATATATCATTTTAGTTTCAATAAGACCACTGCATAATCTTAAATATGGCTGAAGTTTAAAAATTCTCACTATAATATTATTAAGTCATATAAGCAGGTAAAACATGCCTATTTCTGAGTAAAAGTTTGTTCGACACTTAGAATTCAGACATTAGAGAATTAAGAAAAAAATCTTTGGTTCGCGCGCGGGGAGGGGCAGCATATTGTTGACTTGCCCTGTTAGTAAAGTTACTTCGGCCGGTTCTGTAGGCAGCTGCCTATAGGAAATCCGTCTAAATTCGCAAATCCAAAGAAACACGTACTGTACTGCACGGGAATAATCGCGAATGCTAGAACGTGCTGTGATATGGCTAGTGGAGAGGCGAAAGCTCCACCTAAAAATGTAATTACTAATATAATAGCCCAAATCTGTCTCTCAGTAACGCTCTGACGTCACCAACAATAAAACTCGCGCCATAGCACTGCGAGACGTTAAACAGTATTATTTCATTGTTAGAGAACCTAAATTTCAGTCATTTTAAACTTAAAAGAGTAATTGTCGTTCTAATTTCAAATTTAATATCTCTAAAATAGTGAAATAAAATTTGCTATCGATCGATATAAAATTTATCTCGCTATGATCAATAGTTCCCGAGAAATTTTAAATTATATTAATCATATATTTCAAATTAAGTTCCGTTTTTTAATAGAAAGTAGTAACGTCAGTGGTATATCATGCGCGTGATATAGTTCGGACGCCACGATGCATTTCATTATTTATTGCAATCGTGGTGATATAATTTGATAATATTTTTTGGCAACGTTTGGCAAGCAGAGAAGTGCTTTGTTTTGATTAGAATTTCGAAAAAGAATTCCTTTGAAATTTTAACTTTCGACTTACGTTTCACAAGTTGAAAATTTCATGGTTATTGAATTATAATAAAATTATTAAACGACGAAAAATGCTTCACACGGAATCTTGTTTACCGAGAGGTTTTTTGAATAAAGAAATAAGTAAATAAAAAATATTTCCTGTCATAAAACATATGTTTATTTTTTTGTTTTCAATCAATGTTAAACATTTCTCTCGCATACATATCTATTTAAACACGTCAAATTTGATGGCAAATCTCTCGAATGTAGAGGCAATTTTCACCCGTCGTACCATGATCGGTGATTTTCTAGCTTTAACTTATGCTCTTTATTAAAGAGCATAAGTGTAGGCTACAAAGCGAATTTCGAATTCTTTTTACACTCAATATTTCAGAATTGCATTACTGTAGTTAGATACAAAATAGTAATAGATGGTCAGGGCTTAACCGAAAAAATCGTTAGTCGAAACGCTTCCCCCCCCCCCTCGCGGGAGGTCGGTTAACTGGGGTTGTACTGTACGTTCGAAGTAATTCAATTTTTTTTTATCATCTAATTTACAAAAGCCGAACATTCACATTTTGGAACATTCCTTCCTAATTAATTACCTTCTGCAAATTTTACATTATATTATTTTATAATTCTAAAAAAATATGTTGCTTATAATTTTAAAAATGGCCGATTCTATAATTAAGTAAAAATTGTGCTAAAAACGTTTTGTCATTTCATGTTTTTTTTTTTACCTATTTTGTATAAAATTACTTTTAAATTTTGATTTTGCATTTTTTTTACACTGCATATACTGAAACCAATTCTCTCGAAAATGATCCGCAATGAAATGTTTTGCATAACTTGCTACTTAAAAAACTGCTTATTTAGAGTTGAATTGAAATCAATACAAAAATACCTGGTTTGGGAAGTTACGGAGAGGAAAATGCACCCCACCTCGAGTTGTACATCGCCTAAGGGGCCCTGGAGAGCTTAATCTGGTTCTGCCCACTAGGGAACCGGGACCCGATCACTTATCCACCGGCTACTCATCCACATACTCGTGTTGCCCTCCCCCCGCCGGTAGCGGCGTTTGATAACATAAGTTATCAGTTGTGTTAGATTATTAGAAAACGTAATTAAGTAAATTAATTTAAAAACAAACTCTATTTCTTCTCTGACTTTCAGTTTTTTGCAGACTCTTCCTTTCCAAACTGCAATCCCTGGAGGCATCTATGACGGAAAGATGATTGAAGTAAACGGCAGAATTCCATATGGAGCTGACAGGTAAAAATGATGTTTTTCTCGTAATTTTCTTATTAAAGTTTGTTCCATATTTGTTATTGATATCTGTATGTATGGACGAGTTTTTGTTTTGTTTATTTACATTAAAAACCTTAACGACCTACTTCCGGTGTAAAGCTATGTCAATGGAATCTTCAAAGCGGAAGTCCAAATGTAATGCAAATAAAGTCAAATTTTTAATGTAAGCATGCGAATGAAACTTTGGATGAAATTATTCTTTAAAGAAATATAATAAATATTGACCAATAAATCGGTACCTTTTGTTTGCATTTCCGATATTTTCTGATGATTGTAGTACTTACTATCTTCCCCTATTTTGACATATTATTTTTGAATTTATTAGTTATTTTTGTTTTTGATGTATTATTTTGTAAATATTTTTGCGGCGTTTTTCTTCGTACTAAGGATTTTAAGTTTGTGTATTTAAACATTATTAAAAACTTCCGCCGTTTATGTGTTATCGGTCTCCTGCCATCTCTTCCTGTGACTCCACAGTTTCGACTGCCATTTTAGTCACATTATCTTTTCAATTACCAAAGATATGGTTTACAAAGTTTACTTTCTTTGATACATTGACTACATTGACTCCAAAACAGATTTTCACTTATCCGCAAGTTAGTGCTAAGTGCTACATACATTTCAAAATATACTTCTCAAGTGAATCACTTGAATGCCGTGATTTTTATTGCGTTTGATAAGTTTTGCATAGTAAAATATTTCTTCGTGACAGTTACAAATTTATATTATTTATCTATACTTATAAAAGGCAATGTTTGTGTGTATGTGTGTTTGTCTGCGATGTCCAGACGAAGCTATCGCACTTACAACCATGACATTTGGCACACAGGTAGACGTAAGAGTGACTGAATGCACCTCGAAGCCGAAATTTTAAAATTTAATCTAGAAAATTTTTTATTTAATTTTTGTGTTGTTTTGGTTGATTTTTCGCACTAATTTCTCAATAGAATGGTTTCGAATAATTGCACGAAAAAAATAGATACACCATCGGAAAGAGCACGACATTTCCGTTCTAATGAAGTTAGTTTTGAGCTTCTAACGTAATTTACTGAATTTTGAGAAATTTTTAAAAATAGTTTTGCCAACGTAATGTTATTTTTGTTTTTAAATTTGTTGCATCCGACTTTCTAATAACACTATTATTTTCAATTTTTTGCAGCTTATAACTAGAACAGTTCTGTCGGATTTAAAACAAGAATGGTCAAAATATTTTTTCCCGTTTTCTTTAAATTAATTTCTTTCTGGGCAATTGAGAGTTATTTTTCTCGAGCGAGTTGCTTGCGCGGCACTTCTTCGGAACGTTGCTGGCAATTTTGATTGGTGGACGCGCAGGATACGTCATAACCTTCAACTGAATGAATTCCTTCGATCATTATTTTCGAATTCGATTTTATATTTTGCTTGCTGTATAATAATCATTTTCACGTTCCAATTTTGTAATATTGTTTTGGATTAACGTACTCTGTACTGTAGCGCGAAAACAAAATAAGCAGGAAAATCAAATAATGAGTATCTTTTGATTTGATTTTCTTTCCAAAACTTTTTCATGTCATTGTGGGCGTTTTTTTTCGTTTTTTTCTCATTTTGTTAAAGTCCGAATTCCACGGGCAACGCCGTGCGCGTACTGCTACTAGTATGATAAAGGACAGATCTCTTTCGCTTCTGCTAATACTTGGAATGCAACAATCGACCTAATGATTCTGATGTTATGCTCAATTAGAGTTAAGCCTACAGAGGTAATTATTAAAATATATATTTAAAAAAGGAAATTCCAACGGGTGAACACATAGAAAGGGGGTTAATATTAACATGGGCAAGGTTCAAAAGTTGGCGATCCTTCTAGTTGTTGGCGAAAGGTTTGCGAAATCCAAGTTTTCCGTATTTTTAAGTCTAAACATTGTAATCTGTTTTTGAAAATTTAGTTTTTCTGTAGTTACTTCGTTTAGTTTTTCAAAGCATCATATTGTTCTTTCGTCCAATAAGTATAATAAGTAAACCCAAGTGAAACCTTGGCACATTTAACTCTTCCTCCCCCCCCCAAAAAAAAAATTGTTTTGTTACTTGTCGATTGTTGAAACTAAATTGATCTAATTGAAATTAAGTTAGGTGATATGTACGAGTTAGCTTTGTAAAATGGAAATAAGAAGGCTTGATGAAGCTGTGCACCCTAAATGTCACAAGGTCTATGATGTTTTAACTTTTCTTTTAACTTTTAAACAGATTTTAAGTAAGCAATTTGATTTAACATATACTGAGTATGCTTTGTCAGATATTAGTACAAAATCCTATCCAATGATACCTTATTCATCGCCGTAGACTTTATATTAGTTGATAAAGAGGGATGTATAAGGTGTGCCCGAATGAAAAGGAGACTACAGTTATATGTAAAGAAATTTTAACAACAATATTCTAATTACAGTTCATGTGGAACAGTACAACTAAAGATAATCGCCATTGACATTGATACACTGATCCCAGCGCGTAGGAAGGGAGTGGATGGCTTCAGTGTAGAAACTGCTGGTCAGGAAAACACCCATTCTCGCTGTTTTCTGATTCTTTGACAGATGCTTGGGCGCCCACTGTGCACAAACTTTGTCATAACCAAGCTTTTTGTGGATTATGTGATGCACAGTTTCTTTGCTTATCGTTCAACAGCAATTTCACGTGTGGTGATCCGAAGATTCTGATAGAAAAAACATTATTCCCCGGGCGCCACTTACCTTTACCTACGTATGAACTCATCTAAAGCCGAAAACGTGGCACTGTTGGTCACAACGTGCGTCTGCCCAGGGCGTGGCAAATCCTTGATGTTTACGCGTCCCTCCTCATAACGCTGACACCACCGAAATATGGTGCACCGTGCGAGACACTGCTCCCCGTACACCTTTTTCATTCTGCGATAACTTTGTGAAGCATGCCCCCCTTCTGCGCGAAGAAATTGATAACTGCTCTTTGTGCTGATCTGGAGGAATCCATCATGCAACGAACTGCGGGAACAACTTTCCAGAAATGAGGATATTGATGCGAAACCTTTAGCTTCGAAGCTGCTACTGGGAATACCACCACGCCATCTATCGACTAGCACATTTACTCACTGGGATTTGATACAACGCCGATACATCTAAGGTCTCCTTTTCATTTGAGCACACCTTATTGACAATAGAAAAACAGAAATAATTTATAGGATGACGTAGATATTTTGCAGTTTTTCTTATCAGTTTTTTCTTGCTATTAAATATGGCCACGCGTAGGCATTTAATTCCAAATGTTTAACATTAAAATGGTTTATTTTGAAAGAAAGCTTAGAAAAATGTCATTGATTTGTTCATAAATTTCGGCTTCCATTAAATTCATAATTTTCAGCTTTATCAAACAGGGGGAAAATGGTTTTAGGGACCATGATCGGCGGAGATGTGCTGGAATTTTCCCGAAGTCTTCTCATGAGAACCCTTGCAATATATATTATTCCTATAAGGGATATACCTAATATTCCTATAAGGATTCTATGTTATATTCCTTTAAGGATTCTACCTAATATTCCTATAATTATTCTATCTAATATTCCTTTAAGGAATCTACCTAATATTCCTATAAGGAATCTATCGATTATTCCTATAAAGAATCTGGCTTAATATTTCTATAAGGAATCTACCTAATATTCTTTTAAGGATTGTACCTAATGTTCCTTAAAGAATCTACCTAATATTTCTGTAAGGAATCTACCTAAATCGCCTGGTGTTTATAATGGTTTGGTCATGGGCTGTACGTTCTTGGCATCTTGTTTTTGTTCGGAAGACACAAATTTTGCATCTGACAACAACATATATCTCAAAGTTCCTTGGCCGCTCACGGTTAATATTTCTTTAACTCATTTGTTTTCAAAGTTAAATAAATTCTTCCATTGACTGCATTTAATTTTGCTATGCATGACTACCTTAGACAATACACTTTTCAAAATCACTATTTATTTTTATCTAATTCTTGTTAATCCCACCAAAAAAAAAGACTTTCAACATTTTCGATCAGGGCAAGATGACAAGATCTTCGTCTTGCCATCTTCTTACTGTTCTCTTTTTGAAGAATAAGCTCTATTAGCACAAAATGCTCTTCAATATCCATACGATATCTTTACGATGTTGTGCTGCCTTCAAAATATCGTAGCAACATCGTGGAGATATCGTAAAATAACTTGTGCTAATAAGGTATGATTTTTTAAAATTTATTTTGTATAATTTTCCTGACTACATGATCCACTATCTGTTCCATAACATGTTGCACGGCGTGAGACCTGCAGAAAATATTCTAATAACCCTACCTATGAAAGAGATATCCGTTCAGAAAGACACACAGAAGGTTGAAGAATAACTTTTAAATGAATAACAATGCACATAATACGGACAATAAATACATATCACGAACAGGAAGCTAAAAGGAACTGTTGCCAGAACACTAAAAACAAAAGTTTCAAGACAGACGATTAACAATTAATACAGAACACCTACTATTTTGTCATTTTTAAGAAATTGAGCTATAAAGGATTAAAGTGAAGTGTTTATCTTGATCAGTAATTGGAACCTTTGAAAGTATTTACTTACATACGTTCTTTCAGTTATCCTTCAGAGAACTCCAGTCTTGACATCCATTTTCCACTTTCAGAATTGAAATAAATTTGATGACCGAATTCGACCTGTCAGCGGACCGAGCTCTGCATCTCGGCATCCGATTCGATCAGCACTGCGTCGTCCGCAACCACAAGCAGTACGATCAGTGGGGGCCCGAGGAGAGGCAGGGGCCCTTCCCTTTCTCGTTTGGCAGGGAATTCACGATGCTGATTGCAGCCGAAAGGACTCAATATCGAGTAAGCGCCATTGTTTCCTAACACTTATAAATTAGCATGTCGTATATACAGGGTGTCCACTAAAGTCCTTCTACCCCACATTAACTAGAGAACGGCGACAGCTATTGCCACAAACTTGGTGTCTAGATATAGTAAAGTGATCATGCGCTACACGGTGAGATCAGTTACAGCACCACCTGGTGGCATACAACGGAGTTAGCGTTCCTATACCGAAAAGGGTACAAGATACAGGAAAAAAGTCAATTACAATATTGTAAAGCGTCTTCGATTTAGTACGAAGAGACACCTTGAGCACAATAATGCTAAGAACAAAACGTGTAAAACGCGCATTTGTTTGGTCTCATTTCTAACACTCTTACGCCAGAAAAGCGTTAGAAAGAAAATAGAACAATAAGTTATGAAACTTTTATTTTCGGTGATCGAAATGCTCTCCGTCAACTACCAAGCACATCCGCATGTTTATTGTTCAAAAGATGATATTTTCTCCTGTTGTCGCGAGTTGTTAAGTCACAAGTTTGGAAATCCGACCAAATAAATGCGCATTTTACACCTTACCATTTAACATTATGCACTCAAGGCGTCTTTTCGTACTAAATCGAAGACGCTCTACAATTTTGTAATTGATTTTTACCCGTATCTTGTACCGTTTTCGAGATAAGAACGCTAACTACGTTGTTTGCAACCAGGTGGCGCTGTAACCGATCTCACCGTGCAGCGCATGGTTACTTTACTATGCCTAGACACCAAGCTTGTGGCTATAGCTGTGGCCGTTCTCAAGTTAATGTGGGGTAGAAGAACTTCAGTGGACACCCTGTATATTTAAAATAGTTGGCAGAACCAGAGGACGTCCCCCAGGCCTAACCACTCGACCAATTTCGACAACTTTTATTTGATATGGAAGCTTATGATGTCTAGATATGTCATCAATGGTCGCCTGCCACCCACCGCCCTCCATTTTAGAGAGATATAGCGAAATAAAATTTTGGCAGAGTCCAACCACCTTTTCTCCAATTTATTTCGCCAAGTTGCAAGCATAGACACAGGCTATTAATATTACGGGTGAACAGCTGGTCGCCGAAGGCAGCTAGTTTTGATAAAAAAAAATTAAAGCCGTAGCAAGATGTTTATTTTTTTTCTTAAATACGAAGTATTCTAAAAGAAATCGTCAAAAACTTCCTTTTGATAAATCTCCACGTTTTAAATCTCCTGGAGTTTGAAAAACCCAATTTCTGAATTATGTTTGTCTATCGCTCCCAATGTGAATACAATAACTCAACAAGAGGGTGCGGTCTTCCTAGACTTTCTTGTATACTCCTTAATAAAGGTGTCATCCACATGAAAAGCATAAAAACCAATCCCACTATAGGCGCCAATGGGAATGCCTTTTACCACGCCAAGTTGATCATTGTGCTCGCTAGGGTTTCAGTGTTTACGTTGATTGGCGCGAAACTGAGTTTTTCTTCATCGTGTTTTGAAAACCTTCCATCTTTATTTACAACTAGCTGTTACCCGCGACTTCGTGCGCGAAGAATTTGAATTGCTACTTTTTTTAAATTTACGAATGTAAATGTTTCGTTATATATAGAAAGGGGAAATCAAAAGTTCTGACGGTTGATAATACATAATTGGACGACTAATTTAATTCTCTGTTACTGTAAATTACATCATTGTACTCAATGGTATCATCTGTTCTTTGGAATATATCATCCACCATGCTATATGTCATCTGCTTCTAATGTTTAAAAGAATACATAAGACAAAATATACCTTCCTATTCTAAAAACTCTGACAACCATATCATATACATCAATGGACGATCCTAGTTTGTTTATTTTGGATTCATAGACCGTTTTCCGGTAACCTTCCGATTTAAGCAATCGCCAAATCTATTAGGCAACTGTATCAAGCGCCAAGCTCGAATTAGTTCTTTCTTTAGTAAACAAAACGTTGAATTCCGTGTTCTTTGGGTTTGTGTAAACCTTTCTATTTAAATCGGTTAGAAACTGCTCTTAAAGCATCAAAATTCGAAACGGAACTATTGTAATTAGCTAAATCGTTTGGTTACAAATTTAACCGCCAAAAAAATTTTGGATGTCGATGAAAAGAGCGATAAAGAATAATTTTGGCAACCTTTCCACTAAATTAGGCTCTTATTTTAAGTAAATATTGAACGATATTTTCATTTAGTTATACTTAACTTTAGTTTTTAAATTTTAATCTAAAAACTCTTGGAACTATATTATATCTACCATTAGATTTCTGTCCCGGCGTTTATTTTTCAGTTATTATTCCAGAGATTATTTCTTTTTTCAGCAAGATCACGTGATGAATGACTTTAAAAATAAGTTATTCCACATGCTTGCGCTTTTCTGAAGGATCACGTGACATTTCATTTTGTTTACGCATTCCTTAAGGATCACGTGACAGTTGATTGAAAAATAAAGTAATAATCTTCATCGCAAATCGCTTGTTAGTTATTTAATTGTTATCTGTAACCAAAAATAATAAATTTAACATGATGTCACCTACCCAATGTCCGTTCCTGGGTTCCAAGCTACAACTCTGCCAATTTTCATCCAAATCGGTTTGGTAGGTTTGCCGTGAATGCGTAACAAACAGACAGACACACTTTCGCATTTATTATATTATATGGATATTTATAAAACTAAGCAAAATTTTCAGAAATAAAAGTGAATTAGTTCAAAGTCTAACCGTTGCCTAGCAACGGAGTAGCTATAAATCTTCGTTATTTCAAAATCGTCTGCACGCATTTTAAAATTTTGGAACTTTTAAAAATTAATAACAATCGAAGGGAAAATGTTAGAGAAATAAAATTGTTATCATTGAAAAGGTAAAAATTTGAACTTTAAGATGGTATAAAAATATATTTTGTCGGACAGTTTGCTCCGAAGTTACGGCGGAAAAACGGTTTCGGTTATTTTCTAATTAACTGACTGTTTAATTAACTTTGGGACTTCGAAAAGTTCATAAGTGTCTTCCCCTTGTCTTAAATAATAAGTGTACAAAATTTGGTTGAAAACCGTCCATTGGTTTAGGAGGAGATGTGGAACATAGCCACATACATACCCACATACATATCCACATACATATCCACATACATATCCACATACATATCCACATACCCACAATGACTTTTATTTATATTAAGATTAACAACTAATAACAAATTATTTTCAACTTTAAGACACTCAAGAAGGAATTCATTCGTCTTTAAGTCGCATACATACACACAAAAAACTACAAAGTAGAAATGTTTACATCCTTATAACAGATTGCGACTCTCGGTCATTGTCGAAATAGAAAAACTTTACAAAGTATTTCTCTCCAAAAAAGCGAAATATCGCCAAATATTGGCATCGAAAACACTCCCCATAGGCGTCTATAGTGGGATTGGTTTTTATGCGGCCGGGAACACCACAAAAATTCAGGTTTGACTGCACCTGGAATCAAAGACTGCAGTAAGGGCAAAGAGTGAGAAAACAAGCGCGAGTTTGTTGATGACTGCTTTGAGATGTAGGCATTAAAGGTTAATTTAGCGTCTAGTAATAACTCCAAGTACTTGTATTCAATGACCCAAGGAACGGATTGGTTATTATTTGGATATGGTGGGGTAAGCCGTTTCGGAATAGGCCGTAGCTATACTTGCAAAGTGACGAAATAAATTGGCAAAATCGGTCAAGTTGGTGAGACTTGGGAGCAAAGTTTTATTTTGCAATGTCTTTTGAAAATGAAGGACGACGTACCTAGAGGTCATGAGCTTTCATATGTAATAAAAATTGTCAAAATCCGTCCAGTGGTTGGGGGACTCTGTCAAAGTTTTTTCCCCGTTGAGAATGTCAGTGAAGTAGTGTTTTTGAGATTTCTCTCGAAAATAGAGGGTGGTAATGGACAGACGACCGTTCATGACTTATCATCTAGGGGTCATAATCTTTCACATGAAATAAAAATTGGAGAAATTGGTCAATCAGTTGGGGCTGGAGGACTCGTTCTTTGGCATTGTCAATTATTTTAAATATATATTACTACACTTCAATTTTTTCTTCTCATTTATGAAAACAGATTGCGGTGAATAATCAACATTGTTGGGACTTCGGACACAGATTGCCCATGGATCGAGTCAATTCAATCGCTGTGCGCGGCTTCTGCGATGTCCACCAAATTGAATTCATTGATAGGCCAAACCCTGTAAGAGCAAGAGAGAGAAGTACTTTTTATTATTAATTTTTGTTATTAACTGAAAAATGTTTTCCTATATAATTATGAATTATTTTGGACACTATTTTCTGAACTATTTGCATACAGGATACCCACTTAAATAAGGTCCACCCCTCTTAACTTCAGAACGACGGCAGCGTAAGTCATGAAAGTAGTGTCTAGGTGTAGTAAAACGTCTATGCGCTATGCGATGAGACAACTTACAACGCCATCTAGTGGCAAATTTCATAGTTAGCGTTCCTATATCGAAAATGGTACAAAATACAGGAAAAATGTCAATTACAAAGTTGTAGAGCGTAATCGATTTAGTACAAAAAGACACCTTCTGCACATTAATATGAAGAGCAGAGCGCTTAAAATGCGCATTTGTTTGTTCGCGACTTCCGAAATTGAGACGTCACAAAGCGGGTTAAAAAAAGAAAAAAACAATTAGTAATCACAAGATACTTTTATTTTCGGTGTTCAAAGTGCTCTCTATCATCTACAATACAGATTAGAGCCTTTGTTTGAATTTCACATTGCACACGTTTTAGCTTATAGTTGGTGCGCTAGCACAAGCAACAGTAATACGTCATCGAAGGTCCTGCAATTTTGGTGGAAATATCACTTACACCTGCTAATTGAGTTATTCCCACAAAAAAAGTGTTATGGGGAGATTTTTTGTCCGAATATAACATTTTCTCCTTTAGTCCATGTCTTGTGACGTCACAATTTTGGAAGATGCGAACAAACAAATGTGCATTTTAAGCATTCTGTTCTTTGTACTAATACGCACAAAGTGTCTTTTAGTACTAAATCTATTACGCTCTACAACTTTGTAATTGACATTTCCCCGCTATTATGTACCGTTTTCGAGATAGGAATGCTAACTCCGAGGTTTTCCACCAGGTGGTGTTGTAAGTCGTCTCATCACCTAGCGCATAGACGTTTTACTATACCTAGACACAACTTTCATGACTAAAGCTGCCGCCGTTCTGAAGTTAAAGAGGATGGCTCTTATTTAAGTGGGAATACTGTATAATATGTTCCCATATGAGGTGGAGACTTTTGCTGTAGCTGTGTATGCGTGAAGTCGCAATGGGCTAATGTGTTTTTCGATAGAGCATGTAATAGCAGCATCCCACGTTCGCAAAGGACCATTCTCCCATGAAGGCCATGAAAGTGATGCCCATTTTCATGATCGAGGGAAAAGAACCTCACTCATCGAATGGAGGAGACAGGATAAACCAATAGCGCTCAACGGTACAACAGTAAAACCTCTCTAAGCGGTCACCCCTCTCAACGACCACTTTTGTCTGGCAAGGAATTTTCGGCCCATAGACATAATTTTAAAATAAGCCCTCGAAACGGCCATCAAACCCTTTGAGCGACCCCTCTCAACGACCACTTTGGCTTGGCAAGGAATTTTCGGCCCATAGACATAATTTTAAAATAAGCCCTCGAAACGGCCATCAAACCCTTTGAGCGGCTAAGTGAGTACTCCTTTCTACTCCAATGAAATAAATCCCTACAGTCTCTCCTTTACATCTGGACCTTTTTCAAGGGAAAAAGGAGGGAAGAAATAGTAAAAGATGCACTCGGTCAAAAAGAACACCTGAAATATCATATCAAAATTATTCATTCCTTTGCCAAAGTGAAGAGGAAAGTGAGCTTCAGCCTCTACAGGGGAGGGGAATGCAGAAGTTTATTAGTGCCCTCCAGGCACTTATTCGGATTCTGACAAATATACTGCTGATATGTGCCGTGACCATTAACATACGAAACTTTCAGCTCAACAGATTTTAGAAAAAATGGATAGTCCGTTCCTCAATAATTACAGACACGAAAAGATTAAGGATTTATTTTTCCAGAGAAAAATATTAAAAGACGTTACTTCTGAAAAAGGTGAATGATCCTAAAAAGAACTTCTCTAAGATGGCTCTTAAATGTCATTTTATCATAAATGACTAATTAGGGCTTGTTTAAATAAATATTTTGTACTTCCAAAAAAGTAAACATTCTCCAATTTTCTTTGGAATGGAGGGTGGCCGCTGCAGAGAAACCACACCACCCAAGAGGGTGACCTCTCTTGGACCATACCAAACTCTTTTAACTGCTACCTAATTATTAAACGCCACAAAGCTTATAAATGATATCAATAGAGAGTCCATTAGGCTGGACTGCTTTTGTGTCTTACATTCCTGTTTTCTGGTATCACAAAGCATGTTGATTGATAAAATTATGAATATGCACCAGTGGTAGCTCGTCAGTTCAGAAACAAGCATTGCTACAAAAATTGTATAGACCGACGTTGTAGGAAATTTTGTGCTGATTATTTTGTTTATATATTGATTATATACAAGAAATTGATAGTTTTTGAGTTATGAACAGAAAACTTGGAAATTTTTTTCCCATGTTTATGGCTATAACTAAAATTTCAATAAAAACTTTTTTCCATGTTTATGGCTATAACTAAAATTTCAATAAAAATTTTTGGTGGAAAACCTCAGATCCGCAATCAGCACCTCAAAAAACATAAAGGAGCAAAAAATTACAACTCCTGCAGAATTTGATTTTTAAAAACTACTTAATGACTGGACCACTAAGAAAAAGCAAAAAAACGCCAAATGAGGAAGTCGCACCAATCGAGAGCTGTGGAAAACGCAGCTCAAGTGCATTTAATTTCAAATGGAGAAATGGCTGCTTTTTCTACCGAGTGCTTCTCTCCGCGTTGCTTACAGAGCGAATTTCGATCCTTGGGAGAGACAAAACTCTATGCAGCTCTGGTCTGTGTCTCTCTTAATTCTTGATTGATTCTCCTATTCCTTTTATTTTTTTATTACTTTTTTGCCATTTTAATTGATCATTGAACTCTCAACGTGGAAAAGTAAGCCAATTAGAATAAAAACGAAAATACAAGCTTTTAAAATAATTTCAGGGGGCTGCAGCTCTAATGAACGAGCCGCAACTGATATGTACAAAATTATACTATTACAAGAATATTTGACAGCTGATGATTGGGTTAGGATGACTTTTGATTTGGTTGATCAAGTAACTTTCATACACTTTTATTTAATTTGATTCGTTTCATGTTTTTAATAGCGGAATTTTGTGATCGATTTTTCATTCCCTTTCTCATGTGAGAGAGTTTCCAAATATTGTGCAATTGTATGTTCCCGATGAAAATACACTCTTTTAATATCTGTAGTTAATCCATCAATTTTAATGAAATTTAAATTCCATTACTGAACTTGAAAAAAGAATTTCGTGACACGATTCCATTATACATGCAATAATGAATTATGGAATATATTAAACATTTATATGTAGAAAATATTAAAAATGTATTTAAAAAATTACGTGAGTCTTGTCTTTTTCAAACAGCCGCTGATATTAAAAGAGTAGGACTACTTTACTCGCGTGACTTTTTTGTGTCTCGAAATTTCTCGGTTTATCTTGTTACCCGCGATACTCTTTTGTTCCTCGAAGTTACTCGTGATACTCTTGTGTTTCTCGGAGTTACTCTCAATTCTCTTTTGTTTCTCTGAAATACTAATGTTATGGAAAATTGGCGAAAGTTACCTCCGTTTAATTGCAAATTAACTGCCGCTGTCTCTGCGGCCATTTTCTTTTGTTTATTATTCTCATAATATGGTTTACATCTCTCTTTTGCAAGGACGAACGTTCCTTTTCCTGCTGTTTCTTTTGTTGCTTCTCCTGCTTCAACAATTCATTTCTTAACTTCTCTATATCTCGTTTGGCATCTTGTTGGCGTTTCGTTCTTTGCAAATTTACATTTGGAGCCATTATTGCATTAAATTTCTCGAAACAAAAATTGCAGCTCAGTCACGAAATCTAAATCTCGAAAACGTGGCGAGCGAGGGCATCAGCCAATTGTGCGCGGGCACCTCATGCGTGTGACGTCACCAATTCATGCATATTTTTGCCCAACTTTACGACTCAGTAAGCGCTGAACTACAATTCCGATTTTCATTTTTTTGTAACTTCTGTTGTTACCCTTTATCTCTAAAATAAGACATTAGTTATGTTTTTAACATATGTAGTTACCGAGATATAGAGGATCTCCCAAACAACGTTTTCTGTGGCGTTTTGGCGTGTGAATCAAATTGTTTCTTGAGACCCCAATGGGAGGAACATTAAAAAGTTTTTTTTAGATACAACTTTATTGCTGCATTGAAAAGTAGAAAAAAAATTCATAACAAAAATCTGTAGGCAATAAATAAATAAAACAATAAAAGTTATGTTTTGAAAAACTCTCTTTTATTCATGTCATTTCTTTTAGAAGATATCTTATTGTAATGCAGGAACAGCTGCATTCCTAAATAATGTTACACGCAGGTAAAAATTTTTCCATTTATTTATCAGTACTGTTCCAAACTTAATGATGATTAGTTGATTTCTTAAGCGAACTTATAACTCTTATTTTCCAGAATTGCATAATTAATGATTAGTGGATTTCTTAAGCGAACTTTTGATAAGAGTTGCATAATTGATGATTAATTGATTTCTTAAGCGAACTTTTGATAACTCTTATTTTCCAGAGTTGCATAATTGATGATTAGTGGATTTCTTTAGCGAACTTTTGAAAAGAGTTGCATAATTGATGATTATTTGATTTCTTAAGCGAACTTTTGAAAAGAATTGCATAATTGATGATTAGTTGATTTCTTAAGCGAACTTTTGATAACTCTTATTTTCCAGAGTTGCATAATTGATGATTAGTGGATTTCTTAAGAGAACTTTTGATAAGAGTTGCATAATTGATGATTAGTTGATTTCTTAAGCGAACTTTTGATAACTCTTATTTTCCAGAGTTGCATAATTGATGATTAGCGGATTTCTTAAGTGAACTTTTGAAAAGAGTTGCATAATTGATGATTAGTTGATTTCTTAAGTGAATTTTTGATAACTCTTATTTTCCAGAGTACTCAGACTGTACACAGGGTACACAGAATAAGAACCAGGTTGCCACCTGTATACAATCCGGTATGTTTGATATATTTATGAATTATATGAATTAATTGATTGTGATGTGGTTGAGAAATGTACAATAACTGAGATGATTTTTTTTACTAGCTGATAACTGGCGTTGCTTAGGATCCAAATTTGTTCACCCCTCCATTTCTTTTTGTACAAATATTGTCAAATATTGTACCTTCCCCAACAAATGTAAATCTCCTTTGAATCCTTTCTTATTGAATTAACACATTCTCTGAGGTATACGAATTAGATGCAAGCTCCAAGAAAGACAAAAAGTAACCGTGCTCGCTCTAGCAATTTATAAATTAAAAAAGAAAGAGGTGAACATATTTTGCGGACATATATTATTATGTTTAACTTTATAAATTTGTTATGGAAGTCAGACTCTAGTGCGCAGCGAAGATTTCAGAAGGACGAGATATCTCGTCCGTAGCAGTGAAAGTGTTAAAACGTTCAAATCCAATCTTTTTATTACCTTAATAGCATATTTTGAATGAAAATACGATAAGATTAAAACCAAGTAATATAAAAAAAATTTAAAGTCAATTCCTACTTAGGTCAACAAAGAAAAATTTTATTTTAGTATCTAAATTATATACTAGTATCTTTCCTTTCTTTTCAGTGTGTGATTTTCGTATCACGTAATTTATAGATGGTATGTCAGCTTTAAAACATTATCATGTTAAATATTGTTACGAAGCTATAAAGTCGCTTCCCTGAGATGCTAAACTTGGCGATAAATTTGGCGACAAAAGGCTCTAATAAATAAAATTAATTAACTAAATTTAATTAATGAATTAATATTTGAAAAAACTGTATTAACATCAAGTGTCATCCACTACAAGTTTAAAAAAATGTATTTGAACTTGAGTGGATGAATAAAAAGTATTTTATTAACGATTGAAAATTTGAACAAGATATATATATAGGGAGAGTGTGAATTAATAGTAGGAATTGAAAAACCATTTATTTTAGACTTTTAAACAATATGC
>BGPR01026327.1:0-14112 GCA_013235015.1 Araneus ventricosus | reverse complement strand
ATTTTGAAATTTCAGATTTATTTAAAATTATTTTATTTTAGATTTATTCTCACATTCTTTTGAATGTATTAAGAAAAACGGGAAAAATCGTAGGAATTTTATAATACATATAACTTTCGTATAATTTCATTTTGAAATATCAGATTTATTTAAAATTATTTTATTTTAGATTTATTCTCACATTCTTTTGAATGTATGAAGAAAAACGGGAAAAATCGTAGGAATTTTATAATACATATAACTTTCGTATCATTTTATTTTGAAATATCAGATTTATTCTAAAATTTATTTGAACTTATTAAAAACGATGGAGAAATTGTAGAAATTCGATCAGAAAAGCAAATTTCTTTTTAAACAATCGTAAAGTAAGGCTTAGGCTGAGTTATGCATAATTTAAGTCCATATTATTATTTAACTCAAAAGCTTGTAGTGGACGGAAAATAAGAGGTTGGTATTCCTGTAGTAAGATTTGAATTGTTTGAGTTTTGAAATTATATGAATTAATACAGCTGAATTTGATTTGAAATAGCAAATATCAGCTGCAATCATAAACTGATAGCAATAATCGCTCATATAATGAAATTTATCGAATTAATTCAATTTAAAATGACAAATGTAGTGAAAGAACGTCAAGTACTTTTACTATGTTTAAATACAAATTCAAAGCAATAAGTTTTGAATAAATAAATTGATTTTTAACAATAACAAATTTTGTTGCGGAAACTGTAAGTTTTTTTGAAACGCATGGAAAATTTTATTTTTTGAAACACATGAAGATTTTGTTTTCAATCGAAGTAAAAAAAAAACTGAAAAGCTCCTATTTTTTTTTTTTTTTTTTTTGAATTACGCATTTTCAAATGTGATTCATCTTTTTGTTTAACGATAATTAAGAAAAATTCTTATAAGACAAACTGAATACAAAAATTGCTTTTATTTTGCTTATATTTAATTTTTCATTTTAACATTTCATTTAACATATTGGAAAAATAATATTTATGGGCAAAGCTTATTCCTGCTTTATTTTTCGGCCATATAGAAAAGTTTTAACAAAACTTGCATTGCCGTCTTCTGCTATGCTTTTATTCAAAATTAAACTAATAATATGTATACGAAATTTTCTATGCAAAACTATTTTTATGGGGTTTTACGAAGAGAAATTCGTAAACTTTTTATGAATTAAGTCCGTTATTGGTATTAAATAAGCCAACTGAAATACTGAATGCCATTTGAAGTTTTGACGCGAGTTCTGCTTTTAACAACGTATTATAATTTTCAATTTGCGAACTCTCCAGAAGTTAAACCTACACTGCTATTGTATCATTACCATTTTTGCTTTTTATTTTCAATCAATTTTGAGTAAATTTTTGATTGATTAATAAAATTATTTGCTTCATTTTTCATTTCAAAATTAAAGAATTTTTGTAACAAAATTTTGACTAAGCAATTAATATTTTCAATTTTTTGGAACCATTGGGCGCCATAATTTAATTCCTGCTAGGGATAACAGTAGAAGTTAAAGAAAAGAAGCTTAATTGATTTAAATACTTTTAATTAAACATAGAAGGAAATAACATATAGGGACAAACAATTGAAGGCAAAACATTTCAGGATATATAAAATATGCAATTACTCGGGGCAAAACACCATGTTTACTCCCTAGGTAGCACACCATGTTGTCCGATATTGTACAATATTGTTCGATATTATATAATATTATATGATATTGTACAATACTAGGGTCGTCGACTCCAGAACTTGTACTGACTATCTCTTCCAACGGCCGCTAGGTGGCGAGCTCGAAAAGCAGTGCGGTTACATATTTAATTATTTTTTTAATTATTTTTCCTTACACTCATTTTTGCAGAAACATAAAAAATCTTCCAATTGGAAGATTTGCACTTATTGTTATACGGAACTTAAGTATATTATCTAAAATTTCTGGTTATCGTTATGAAAGTGACAAATAATATGATTAATATTTTCTACAAAATTATTTTCTTCTCACACACAAACAAAAAAATCCGTTTTGAGCTTTTCTAATAAATTTATTTTAGAACACAATAAAATCTTATAGAGTAAACATTTTTTTAAACTATATATTTGTATAAAAAGCCGTGTTTTTGTCATGCCATACAGTTAAAAAAATTCAAATGGTAGATAGGTCAATTGTTAATGAGAACATTGAAATCTACCTCTGAAACAACCTAACTTAACAACAGATATATTTGAAATCATAAATTTTTTTCACACCACTGTTAACTGTCACAGAATGAAGTTTTTAGTTACTTTAATTTAAATTATTTACTGATTTCAACTTATTTGCTTTAAATAATTTATTTACTTTCATTAAAATTGGAATAAGTTCAGTTTCGTAGCAAACGATCAATGTTTTCCTATCTTGGAAAAAAAGTCTGAAATTGCAAACCAGACTAGAACGATTTGAAGTTATTAAGAATGCAGTTTCCATTACTTAAATAGGAATCTTTTTTAGTTATTTTAAATAATTTTTCCGTTTGATTACTTTGAATGAAAAAATCTGTCAGCCATTCAAACAGTAGCAAACTAGTAATGCTATACTTAAAAATAAAACAAAAAAAAATTAAGTCTCAAATTTAAAACAGACGAGAACGATTTGAATTGGATAACTTTCAGACATTTAAAGGAAAAATGACCCAATCAAATTGCCGATGAAGGACATTTCTTTGCGGGCAGGTCGGGATCAAGTCCCGATATAGTAAAATGAAAAGACCTAGAAGACAGCATCGCTTGAGCAATTAATTGTCTTTGATCTAAAAAGAAGGGGAGTTTGCTTTGGTTTTCTTCACAATTCGAATAAATGCAACTGACTAGAGTAGACGGAACTCCCCAACGATATTTTATGCACAATTATTATATTCGAAAGTGTTCCAACATATTCATAATGTTTTGAGTTAAATATCTGCGTGTCACCTTTTTTTGTTTGGTAATAACAAACAAAAATTACTGTTCGGTCGTAATTACCGAAGACAACAATCTGTTTTACAGAATTTCTGAAAATTGTAGCTTGAGAATTGTTATCATTAATATAATAGTAAGAAAAGTTCATAAATTACTAACTGAAGATTAATTAATAAATTTTGCATCTAATAAACATTTTTGTTCATAAATATTCAACATCCAAATTATTAACATTAATAATAAGAATGCCTATAATTGATAAAATTTGCAATAGAATTGATAAAACCGATAATCAATAACATTTTTGATCCAAGTTTCTTAATTTCATCATTACAGGGTCATTCAAAATTCAAAGTACGAACTTTTAGGATTGGTAAGAAACAGAAAAACAAGCCAAAATCTCACAAGAAAGTACGGCCGAAAACGCCAATCGGATGAGCTAGATGGCGTTGTTCGTCAGTGCTGTAGTTGGATTTTAGTGCCAGTCACAGAGAAGAAAAATCAGAGGTCTCACTCCGCAATTTAATCAGCGCCAACAAAGAGAACTAGCCATTTCGATACCCGCGCCGTTTCAAACGGAACACCAAGGTCGCCGCCATGTTTGTTGTGTTCGATGTCGATCTTCATAAGAACAGGTAAATTTAACACATGTTTCCTGACATATATCAAAGTAGATTTAAGTTAATCAAAAATGTATAACATTTAGTTTCACTTTTATAAATAAAATAACGAAGTTTAGTTTTTTTCACGCTGGTGTATTCTAGTTAATTCCTTTGCAGATGGCGTTCTGTCTATGTGAAATGCAATGTTACAAACTTTGTCATTAGGGTTTATGGGAGTGAGACCTCCGATTCTTCTTCTCTGTGGTGCTAGTCATTTTAAATTCTGATTGCATACTGAGAACATGGAACAGTTTTACGAATGCTAAGATGGCGGACATGCCAACCTTGTCGGAAGAATATCTAACATCGTGGAATTCTCCGCAACTGTGAAGACTTCATAACTGTGAATTATAAGAGCTTAGAGCAGTTGTGAAATAACTCTTGTGCGCGTACTGTCTAAATGTGAAGTAACGGCAAATAAAGTTTTCACCTGTTATTAGCTGGTCATTTATGTATCTTAGTGTATCTTCTAGCTCATCCGGCAGAGTATATCCGATCATATATTTCAATGTGACCTTAGCTAGCTTCTGTGCTTGTTACCTCCTCTAACAGTTTATTCGATGCATTTTGAATCACTCTCTCGGTTGATTCTTAAGTCTGTTTCATATTTTTATGAAGTACTAGTTTTTGTGATGCTACTATAAATCAAATAAATATTTAAGGATAAATAATGAAAATGATTACAATTCTGATGTCCGTTTTATTATATTGGATTTAAAACCGCAATTGTAAACGTATTAATTTTGCACAATATTTCTAATATTGTCATCAAACTGGTTTTATTCGCAATGGAATGACAGATTTTGATTCATATGTCTCCTTAACATAATTAAATGCATCCCTTACTCAGGTTATAAGTAAAACATGAAGTATTTAACAAATACAGACATAGAACGTTCTGTAATATATCTTTTAATACACTATCCACTTCAGAAAACTTCTTTGAAAGATACAGTGAAATACAAATCCACAAATAATGCATGCTTTACAAATTATTTACGAAATAAATTTGTATGACAGATTAACAGGAAGCAACAGAAACACCTCAAAGTATTTACAATCAAAATATTTCCATATAAAATAATTCAATCAAAAACAGATTCTAAATAATTTGATTCTATGCATTTTTCTTTCAAATAGAATTTTTTGCAATTCAATTTTCGCACCAAAACCTCTCTAGCCCATCAATTCCTTTGATACGTATTAAAATGAAGCAAAATCTGTAATTTTAAAATGAAGCAAAATCTGTCCCTTAAAGTAAACTGCACTTTAAGGGATAAGAGATATAGTTGTCTGAAACGGATATATTTTCAATGCTATTATGTTATATCTTGAATGTAAAATGCGTTTCATAGTATTTCAGTAGTTAGAAAAAACGTTTCTGAAAACTTTTTATTCTATTTTTATCATCTTCTACAGTTAAATAGAACTGTCAAATATGTATTATTCCCTATTTTATGATTTTTTAATAGTAATGAAGCTGCTAAATTGAATTGAAGTGATGTAAAATAAAAATTTAACTTTCTTTGTTAGATCTTATAATGGAATAAATTTCTGTGTATTTTTATAAGAAAAATGAAAATAGTTTTTCTACTGTATTCAATGAAATTCTAAAAAAATCTTTGAAAATAATTTCTCTTAAACTTCTTACATGATCGTCTTTAAATAAATGGCCTCTGACACAGTAGAATTATAATATTCAACTAAAAATTTCAAATGAAATATCATAAAAATACCTCTTCTAAACATTTAATCTCACCATTTCCACCATTCAATTAAGGTTTTCAAATTTACTTTAAAAACTTCCACTAAACATCGAAATATATTTTTATCGAAGTAACCGATGCCTTAAAACAATTAAATTAAATTGTTTCGTTAGAAATTTTAAATAAAATATCTTAAAAACTTCTAATGAACCTTAGAACACCTCATTTCTATGTATGAAATATTCAACATTATGGAAATTGATTGATTTAGAGAGGTTTTGCTATATTTTTAAGCAGAATTCTTTAACAAATATGAGCAAACGATTTCAATATTTAATATACAATTCTAATTTATAATGATCTTTCACGAACAATTCCGATAAATGTCGAGGAGTCCCGAAGAGCTAAAACGAACATTAGGGTTCATGTTCCTAGGGAAAGACTATGAGAGAAGGCTTTCCCCCGATACATAAGAATAGAAACACAGCACCATCAAGACATAAAAATTAAATTGCACTCTCTTTTTTTAGTAGTTCTAGAACTAGGACGTCCGGTCGACCGCTCGGGGCGGGTACACTTCTCTCCCCAAGGGGGGTGAGGTGTGCGTCCCTCCCTGTGATTTCTTTGCTGTCCGCAGCGGGCGATGCATGATGCTCGGTGACGTCTGTTTCTAGATAGAAAACGCTGAATCTATTACTTTGATGACGTCACAGTCCGAAAGGGCTTAGTTTGTTTAGAATCGTTTGCTATGTGTGTGTACTCTCAGACGATATTCTACGTTCTGAAGGAAATCCTCCCTTTTTACTCCCTCCCACAAAATTGAGCAGGGTACAAGTTGCACAGGGCTGGGGAAGAACTTTTTTTAAGCTTGGAAGAATATCGTAGAAAGATGAATATTGGAAGATGATATTGATAAATATCGGCCAATGTATACAGTACATCCAACACAAAATTTTCAGTTAATGTTTAAAACATCAAGGTAGAATTAAATCAATGCATTTTTTTTCTTTAAAGAAATTTTTTTTCTCTTTAAAGAATACAATATCAACAATAAGGAGCATATTTTCTCCTTTTTGTTGATTTTAAAACTGTATTTGGTTTGTTTTTTTTTAAAAAAAACAGCATTTCGTTAAAATAGAACTTTAGATTGAATAATACTGAAACAACATATTGATTTCATTGATCTTGTTGATAAACCTGGAAGATGGTTGATTAACCGTGTGAATACCTCTGCAACTTTGTGCATTGCATTTATTAGCCGATAATAAAACTATCAGATAATACTATTTGCTTAATACCTGACTTTCATACTAGATTTAATAATTTAAATTCATTTCAATAAAATCTCTCATTTCAAAGCGATAATATAGATTTTCAGATTTTCTTGAAATAAATAACAGGACAATTTTTTTAGAGGAAAAAATCTCGTCTAGGATGAAAAGAAAGAGAGTGGTTTTATAATATTTCTCTGTAAGCATTTCCTCAACCCTGGCAAAACAGTGTGGGCGGTAAAAAGAGGACATGCCCTCGGTCCTCTACTATCCTCTACGCGATACAGTTTCCGCGGGCAAAGTGATTTAAAATTGGTTTCTCGACTGATATGAAATTGCAGTTTCCACTTAGAATTAAGTTTTAAAAAACTAACTAATTCAATTTTTGTTTGTATTTATACTGCATTAACAACGAAAACATATAAAATACTTTAAAAGAAACTACTTCTGAATAAAGTGAATGAAAAAAACACAAGTATAAAATTACAAATATCAAATTATTTAATTTTAGTAATGGCTTGCATGAGTCATGAAACTCTTCGGAGAGCTTTTCTAAATCATTTTTTACCAAACAAGTATTTTTTTTACATTTTTGTGACAAAAAAATAATGCATGCAAATAATTACCTTCTGGCATTAGCTATCGTATGAACAAAATATTGCCAAAACAGCATATCCGTAACAATGAAATGTAGAATTATTATGAAAACAATCTTTCGGCATTTATTGAATTTAAAAGTGACAAAATTAAATTTGTTAGTTTTTGATAAATAATACTAATCAATAAAGCATTTATAGAAAAAAATTACTGATATTTATGATATTTTTAAAAAGTTCATCATATTGTAATTAAACTGTTCGTGATACATTTTGGATAGCACGTTATTATCCAAAAGAATTTTATTGTCGTTAGGTTGTTCTGTGTTTCATTACAGAATTTCATGAAGTTCGATAATAAAGAAATCTGTTTCAAAACTTGAAAAAAGATTTGTTATTAACAATATTTTTGAAATCATTATTATCCAAAGGAAATAAGTCACACAAATTTAATTTTGGTTTCTAAGATGTTAAAGAAGGAGTTAAATGACGTCAGATAGAGAGAAGTCAGATATTTGATGGTATGCGTAGTTGTCAATTTATCCAAATGTGTTGTCACATAAATTGTTTCCATTGCAAGTATATAAACCGATTGTTAAGCATTTTAATAGAAAACACGCAACGCGTTATCTTTAGCACCTCAAATATCAATTATTACAGTAATATAAACTGATTAAAATATAAACCATTTAGTGAAAGATGTAACTCAAAAGAATAACCAAGTTGTTCAGAAGTTCGTAGCTTACTCCGAGGATGATTTTTACAGCCAAACTTATATTTCAAAATGAATGATGCATTCACTCGAGAGACATACATGAACTGAATTGAATGCATTTTAACTGGCAAAAAGGTGGCTTCTTTTGCCATTATTCAAGCTTCAAATGGCAACGAAAGGGTTTTTCACAGTTGGTTTGGGAACTTACCAAAACATACATGAATAAAACAACAGTTGGCAATGCAGCAAATTCAATTTCGGGAACTCCTTCCGCGAATTTTTCTTCTTCCGCCAATACAGTTTTTCCTTATAAAAGTTGAAGGGCGAGGAATTTCGAGATAAAATATTATTTCTGCGAAAACGCGACTTTAAAGGTTTTTATGAAGTAATTGAGGAATTCGAAGCAAAAATCTCGCAATAGATCGATAACAAATAAAACTAAAAAAGTGTGTACATTAAAAAAACAGTGGTTTGTTTTTCAGTAAGTTGAAAAATAATGAATAGCAGATTAAATTTCTACAATTTATCTTATAATTGCGTCAAGCAAACTACTAACTTTCAAGCAAATTAGAAGAAGATACAATTCAGAATGTCATGCATTCTGAATTTATAATATTTTTGAAATGTTTTTTGTTAACAAATTTTTGAAACAGTTTTACAAAAAGTTACTTTAACACAATATTTTTATTCGCGAATTCTATTTTGTGTTATTATTAAAGGATTTTCAGTTATACCATTCTAAATTTTGAACAAGGACAATCCTTAAGGAATGTTAGAAAATCATGCTTGATGGTTTTTATTATTTACTTGATTGCAATAATATTATAAATATTTTATTGATTTTATCATTCCTTGCATTTTAAAAATATAAATCTATTTGTCTGTCATGCAATATTTAAATTTCAATTTCTTAGTCAGAAAGAGTTCGGCATCTATTCAAATGTTGCATTGAACTATGAACAGAAAATAATTTTTGACGTTTGCATCTATTTTTAACAATGGGATGTTGTTATTATGAAATCATATGGCATTTTATAGTTTTAATTTAAAATCTTTTTGAAAATTAAAATTCATAAAGTTATTATTATTGAAATAAATTAACCACATTAATCAAATTCAAAGCGAATTAAATTATTTTCAAAATAAATAATTAATAAAGTACATTTCAACACGGAAAGAGTGAAAATTAATTTAGTTTATGTCAGTTGATTTGGTTTTAGGATTTTTATTCTTCGCTTACAAAAAAAAATTAAAAATTTAATTATTTTATATTTTTATCTTCTTGGTATATTCAGTATATTCAGTATTATTTTCATTACTTTCAACACAAGATATATATTTGAACTAAACCATTTTTTTATTGTATGAATTTTCATACTCATTTTCAGTGGAATACAATTTTCGTTAAAAGTTACTGTCTTTTCTTTCACCGCAAGAATGTTTATGTACAGCTACTAAAAAAGAATTCCATAAAATTGTTGGCATCGTTTCAGTAACTTACTTAACAACATAAGAATAATTCATTAACATCTTTGAACTCCAACGCGTTTATAGAATTTTAATTTAATCTATTCTTTTACAGACTTTCTATACGAATTCTAGCTGTTCTGTACTTACGAATTTTACTTTAGTCTTCAAGACAATGGCTGATATTTTTTAACTTGTTTTTGCACGGTATACATCTTAAGAATTCAAAGCCATTAACCAAAAACGCGGGAAACTGCAATGTCATTTCGGTCAAAAAAATTAAAATCAATTCTAAATAATTTTATTAATATATGGAATTGCACAATGGAATTCGTTTCAGATATTGTCCAAAAAAGTGAAACGAAAAGACGGAATGGTTGTTGTGCGCAATGTTTTTGACCAACACTGAAAAATGAATCACAATGACTGGAAAAAATGCAAATGGAACGGAAATATCTTTTCCACAAGAGGATTTTCGAATACTGTGGACATGAATGTTAAAATAATCCTTGGAACGCGGCCATCTTTGTGCTGTCATTTCGGATTGAGCCGTATTTTTCGTGACTTCAGCGCTAAAATATTTCATAGATACGAGGTGTGGTTATTTAGTAGATGTCACATTCAGTGATATCGGCTCTGAAGATACTGAGAAACTTCCAGTATTCCTTAGCATTGTTAAGCTGCTGGCCACCGATATGATAAGCTTTCGTAAATTCTCATAGTTCTTGATGCTAAAAACGAAAATTTTCAAAAGATAACCACTTTTTTCAAAGGTTAAACTATTACAATGGGGTTTAGTAAAAGTTTGTCTACTAATTCTGTAGGAAAGCAGAAAATCTCTTCCGGAATTCTAGTGTTAAGAGTTGGTGATATAATTTCTCTCTGAAGCAGGTCAAGAACTCTATAGACTAATAGACTTTGAAGTTATTGAGAAAATTTCAGTACGCCTTAGTATTGTTTGACTCTTGGCCACCGATATTGTAAGTATTTTTAATTGCTGACAGCACTTTAAAAAAAGAATAATTACCAAATAACTAACTACTTTAATGGATTTAATTATTTCGATGGGTTTTCAAAAATTATGTTCTTTTTACTATCTATTTCTATAGAAAAGCAGAAATTATCTTTCAAAATGCCAGCGTGTAAGAGTTGGTGGCATAATTTAGGTATGAAGTACTAAAGTAGATCAAGCACAACTCTGACTATTCGAAACAATGCTTTCAGTAAGCGCACTTTTTCGATAGATTGTTAATTGCATGGAAATGAAAAGCAAAATGTGATATTTGTTTCAAGCGAAGCTGAAGAAAAAAACAAATTTATATCTACTTTTCAAAATGCAATAATCAAGAATGGTCTTCATGAATATTTATTTAAATTTGTCTCTTACACTCAAAAGAGGAAGTAATTTAAGAGTATTATTAAAAGGTTTTCCGTTGTATGTACTATTTGTCGCGCAATAAAATGCTCCGGTTAAGAAAATCTGTTTTTTAAATAATGTTCAGAAAATTTAATAAAAATGAACAGAATTTTAACCACTTTTTGCCATTAATCCACGTTTAATTGGGTTTAATGTGTCACAATTAGAAATTAGAATTTTTTAGAGAATAAAATACAAAGGATTTGCTCAATTATTTGTCTCATCTTTTGTTCTTCCATTGGAAGCATAAAATTATTGGATATTGGATTGTATACGGATGCCAAATCTTTTTGTAAATTTGTTTTCGAAAACCGAACAAACATTGCCGAAAGAAACCCTTGTTAATGTTCTTTTTCAAAACGCTCCTCAAATAATATGATTCAACTTAAGAAATTCAGAAAATATTCTTATGATTTTGATGAGTTCTTATCTATACATATCATTTTACGACAAGGACATGAAGAAACTTCACTTTCTTGCATATCGGTGACAATTTATCACGACAAATTCAGGAACTACACGTGCATGTCCCATCTCCCCTTTCGTTACAAATGCATACATAATGTGACATCCATTGAATGTCCACTCCTCGCATTTCTGTTTTATTAATAGTCAATAAATATCCTCCTAGTTTTGATAAGAGAGATCGTAAAAAGCGCTTCATGAGCATTAGCCCGGGAAATTGCTGATACCACTAGTGAAAGCATATTCGATCACTTCATAAGGAACAAAAAACAAAATGGCATCCATAGGTTAGTGTTACAAAGCACGTATAAAACTCGAAGAACTAATCCTAAGTCTTACCTCCAGCGGGTTGAAAAAAGTCCCATTTCTGGGGCAGAGACTTCAGCCACTATTAATATTGACTACAACCAGGTCACGGAACACATATACCACAATCGACCCAAAAAAGATCGATTGCATCGGGTTTTTTATTCATTTATTTAACGGATCTTTTTCAAATGTCCCGTGGTATAACTATAGATTTCTGAATTTTTTTTCAAGTAAATTTCAAAAAGATTATAAGCCGACGCATTCACGTATCCTGGCCTGAATTTTTGTTCAATGGAACAAAATTCGAGCAGAATACGTGGCTATAGGACACTTGATTTTTTGCAAAGGTATTTTTTTATCTTTTTTTGCTTGTCTGGTATGGAACAGAAGGTTATCACACCATGCTAAGTATAACTGACATTAAACGGTTCTTCAAGAGAAACAACAGAGCAACAACTTCAAGCTTCTTTTCATCCTAAATTCTCCAAACCACGCGTCGATGTTCCAAGTTTTAAAAAAATGCCCTCCTTTGTCCAAATAGCGGAGGAAGAGAAAAGAAAGAAACAAAGAAAATGCACCAAAATTTGCCGCTAGGAGCGCTGGCAAACGCGCTGCGACGACTTCATTCAGTTGTTTGTTAAGTGCAAGTCGGTATTGAGCAAAAATCTTTCATGGTTTTTTTTAGTCTGTCTTTTCTTTTCATTTTCAGCCGGCTCACTGCTCGCAGGAAAGCCAAGTGAATTTCAGAAAGGGATGTATCCGACGCCTTGCAGAAGATCTTTCATCTGGAGGCTTTTCCCTTGTGCATCTCGATGATGGCATCCTGGTCAACATACTGGAAAATATGCGGGGCGTCCAAAAGTATACCCACGGTTCCAGCAGCGGTGACCAAGAAGAAGATGTATAATTGCAGGCGATCGATTACCATTGCCACATATTTCCAATCTTCACGAATCTGCAAACGAAAACAAAATAGATTAGAGGCAATGGCAACGGGGCATGTATCAAGGCTCCATAAGTTGTGGGTCATAACCTCAACTGGGCACTCTTTGAAAAACACATAAATCAAGAAAGTTTTCACATGGGATTTTGGCAGAAAAGTACTGTAGTCAAGAAAGCGCTCTAAAGAAATCGCTAACTCATTGAAACTTCTCATTTGGTTAAAAAGTATATTAAGTGCAATACGCAACTCAAAGGAACGCATAAAGTTTGAGAAGCCCCACAATTAAGCATGCCTTTTCCAACTCTTGTCTCATTATCTCACCAGATTAGTGAAAATGGAACCATCATTAATCTCATAAATTACATCTAGAATTACCAACAGCAGAAAAACTTCTTTTTTTCTATTGATACATTTTCAAGTCATCTTCTAATATATAAATAATTTCTCTCTCAATTACAATTCTTAAATGGTCCAATATGGATCAGGTGTCAAATTAGTTTTGCTATACCGCTTCTTGCAGCAATGGAAAGAAAGAAAATTATAGACTTTTCAGCCGAAGCTCTTCCTACTAATTGTTTTCCCGGATGGTTCTGCAATCCACCTGTAATTCTCTATACATTTTAAATTTTCTACCAGAGAAACTATGCATTCAAAGTAAAATTAGTTTTGACATGCCGTTTCTTGCAGCAAAGTTAGGCAAATAAAATTAGGGGCTTTTCAGTCCAAACTCTTCCTTCCGATGCTCCTGCAACACATCTGTATTTCTCCCTATATTAAATTTTCTACCTAGCAAAATATACTTTAGATGAAAAATAAGCTTTGTCATGCCACTTCTTGCAGCAAAGTTAGGCAAAGCAGATTTTGGACATTTCAGCCCAAAGTCTCCTACCCACGGTAATGCAACCCACCTGTATTTCTTTCTATATTAAATTTTCTACCCTTCAAACTATGCATTAAGAATAAAATTTGTTTTGTCGAGTCATTTCTTACAGCAACGGAAATTAGCTCTTCAACCGGCTGGAACGTAGAAAGTCGCTCTCTGATAACTATTCTAAAACCGGTTCCGTCGCAGAAAGTCGTTCTTCGATTATTTCTCTTAAACCGGCTCCGGCGTAGAAAGTTGCTCTCTGTTTATTACCCGATAACCGTCTCCGAAACATTTGCGTTCACCATTTAGCTACAGAGAGGCCGTTTTCAAAGCATTCAGCTGAAATATTTTTGCCGTTCAAAGGGTTAGGGACTCTCCAAATAAAGCTCTTCCAACCGATGGTCCTGCAACACACCTATATTTCTATCTAAATTAATTATACGACCTGTATTAAGTGTAAAATAAGTTTTTTCATGACACTACTTGCACAATATTAGGCAAAGGAGATTATGATCTTTTCAGTCCAAGTTCTTCCTATCAGAGGTTCTGCAACCCACCTGTGCTCTGCTGAGGTCCTACAACAAACCTAAATTTCTCTCTGTATTAAATTTTCTACTTGACAAAATATGCATTAGGAGTAAAATAATTTTTGCCATGCCATTTCTTGCAACAAGGTTGAGAAAAGAAGATTATGCACTTTTCAGCCCACGCTTTTCCTATCGAAAGTCCTGCAACCCACCTGTATGTACTCGTCTT
>BGPR01026326.1:0-21610 GCA_013235015.1 Araneus ventricosus | reverse complement strand
TAATAGAGTTTAAAAATCTAATTTTATTTTGTTGAGTCCTACATGCTTTATTTCCCGATATTTAAATCTGATATAATTTTTTCTCGCATTAAATTATTCAATATATTCAAATGTTTTTAATAAGATTAAGACTTCTTTGAAACAAATAAAGAGGGATTATAATAGATTTTTCTCTTTACCAAAATCCCTTTTTTTATTTATAAATTTTTTTCACAAAAAGATTTAATCTTTACGCCTTCCTTTTTGGATTATGAATTTTTACGATAACAGAAAATAAGAATTAATATTGTTTAAGGTTTTGTTGACAAGCATCCATTTTAAGGCTCTACGAGAATTTTTTCTCTCTTGGTTTGATTTGATTAGATTAATTTAATCCCGTTAATTGCTCGTATTGAATCTTTGTTTAATATTTAATTGTGAGATCTGATTAAATAAATTCGGGAAAGCATGAAAATGTTTATTTGTATAAGATGGTGCGTCAAAAAACCTACAGCTATTAAACCTAATAATAATAAAGCTAATAAACCTTCGCTCAATAAAAGAACAAGATACTTTATTTTCAGTGGAAAGGCCGGTTATATAACTTCTATCTGTTTTCTATTTCGAAACAAAATGTAGTTTGTTGACGTATGTGATTTAATGCTAATTTTTCAAAAAGTTGCCTATGGAAGAGTTTTCTTTTTTGCTTACAAGACTGTACTAAGTAATTCCGGTGTAATGCTATGTCAATGGAATCTTCAAAGCGGAAGTCCATCATACCAGCAGATAAAGTCAAGGTTTTTAATGTAAGTAAACAAACCAGAAAACTCGTCCATACCACAACTTCTTCTTCCAGAATTTTCTAATAATGTTGATATTTGCTACAATTTATTAGAGTTCGTTAATACTTGTTAGTCTTTGTATAGTGTTAAGTTTTCAGTTCATAAATGTTCTTTTTCACAAGATAGCTCTAATGACAAGGCTACAGTCTTGGCTTCGGGACTGGAGGGTTCCAGAACCAAAACCCGATTTTACTAAATATCCGCCATCAGTGGCGAATCCAGTATTCGGGTCTGGGGGGAGCTGAGGTCATAAAATTTTGTATCGTAGTGACGAATGTCAAACCTCATGGCTTATATAAGCCAACTTTACAGGCTTTCCTCTCCTGGCAATAAGAATAATAAAGAACACTACAATATTTTCGATAATTTAATAAAAAATACAATGAAATAAATAGCCAAAAAATGTTTTCGACCGCGCCAACGCTACAAGTGCAAGTGGAATGACTAGAAAAGTGGAAAATTTTCGAGCCTGTCAAGTCAGAAAGCAATGTTGTTACGATTTGATTACTATTTTTTAAACGTCCATTCACTTGAGATTCCAAGTTCGCTGGCAGTAGGGGAGAGCGTTCTTCTTTCTCCCTCTTCAGCAGTTCTTCGATCTCCTATTCTTTCCCCCACGCCGCGGATTTCCGATAAAAGTAGCCTCATAGCAGGGCCTCGATCTAGTCAATTGTTTGATGTGCCGCCCTAGCCTCGTTCGAGGTCTCAAATTTCAATCGGCGCATGAAGGCTTGGATTTTGAGTTGGTTGGAATTCCACCACGCATAATAACTTCTTCCAAATTTCATAGGTGTTTGGCCTTGACTATTACTTTTTCCTTTATGTATCCCAAATTTTTCATTTTGGAAGACATATCCCATATAACAAAGAAGTTTGCCATTTCACTTTCCATAGGCTGTCCGCGAAAGCATTTCCCAGCAAACCGTTTCGGAGACCATTGCCGCAAAATTGACGTTGGAAAGCTTTTCATGAACCACCTTTCCCATCATGTGTAGCCCCATCCGGTATACTGATTAGTGCACTTGCCTTCAAACTCTATGAACGCGGGTTCGATTTCCGGCTCGGAGGAATCTGCAACGAAATCGTACAAGTTCAATTAAAAATTAGATTAATCAAATTAGTTAATAATTGAGCTTTGATTAATTAAGACTCCTAATTGATCTAATTAATTTACATTCCAGGTAACTCTAAGCTGGACTAGGATGACATCAGAAGAAGGGGGACGAAAAAGGGGGGTTGGACCCTTCTGTAGGATTACGGTATCGGGGAGGGAAGGGGTTTCTATTTTGTCCGCCGAAGGAGGGCTCTTAACATCACTTTGAAAGCCCTGAAACAAGCTTGTAATAAAAGCTAGGGGAAATCTTACTAAAATCCTTGCAGAAAACCTTGTTTCTTGTTGACCAGTGAACCTTGCCGAAATTTTCAATCCTTGTCATGGAAACTTTTGTGACAACCCTTTACCCTTGCCGACGACAAGATTTCCAAAACCTTTTAGACAAACTTTCTTTGCTATCTGGAATGAATGGCATGCATCACATCGAGGGTCAAATGACCTCCAGTAAGTGCGATATGGAAGTTCGACAAAGGGGATTGCCAGTTCAGTTGTCGTCCTGCACATCCGGATGTGGTTCAAAATTACGAAATCGATCTCAAAACAACCCTGGTGTTGCATAACAACATAATTTAACTAAAGTTAATGTAGCTAAATTAAATGCATTTATCAACATGATACTTTCAGAAATTAGAAATCTCATTTTATAATTACTAGAGTAATAATGTGGGGCGGGTAAACATCCAGTGGGTAGGTAAATATTTTTGAGGTAGTTACCCAAGGACTGGTTATTTTGAGAAAAAAATTATGATTGGTGGTTTACAATGAAACATAAAGAATTTATGAATTCCCAAAAAGTTAATATTTTGCAAAAAAAATTGCGTATGTTCGCAATTTTTATGCGCGCTGAGGTATCACAACTTAATTTTACGTTTTTGAGTAACTCTAGATATCACACAAGATTTCGCCATACCTCTGGTTAATCACAGGCGTCCATCTGGAGAATATGAGAACGAAGTTTTGTTTTAGGGGGTTGCCATAATTTCCGAAGAGCGCGTTTGCCTCTCGCTACAATTTCCTTCGTAGACCGCCAACCATACTAACTTGAATAAAATAAGCGAAACCCTCGCCAACACATAGTCACAATGTGCATTTTGAACTATACATGCAATTTGAATGTCTTTTTTTAACGGATTATTAAACAATTAAACGAAAATTGGACACAAATCTACAATTAGGGTTAGAAGGTCACATACTAAATTTCATATATCTAAGCCGTTATCTTAAAGAGTTATTGTGTTCACAAGTTTGCGATTATACAGACCAACAGACAGTCAACCTTTTGCCGCATTTGACCCAATTTTTTACACGGACCTACAATCATGATGATAAAATTGTGTACCAAATTTTATCCATCTAGCTATTCAAGTTTTTGAGTTATAGTGTCCACATGAACGTTGGCAGACAGACGGACAGACTTATCGTGTACGGATTTTGTCCAAAATTTGATAGAAACCTACAAATTATGTGTAAAGATCACATACCAAATTTCATCTCCGTAGCTCTAATAGTTTTCGAGTTATCGTGTTCACAGACAGACAGACGCAATCCCAAAATTGTGTTTTTCGGACTGAGGGAGGTCTAAACCGTGGAGATTCGTCAAAATATCGAGTTCGAATCTTTTTCTTCGTATACGGGAAAATAAGAATGCGTAAATCCTCTAGGCAACGAGTAAATTCCTTTCAGTTTTCACGCTCTCCTGAAAAGTTGACGCAATATGACTTATGTCAACTGCTTGACTTTCTTTTGATTTGACAACTTTATGACAACTTAGTCTGGCTCTGAGGTAAAGAACTAAAACAAACGAAAAAATCTGATAAGTAAAGTTTTTCAATCATGACACTTTTAGAGCAAAAAAACTTAAAATCGTCTAAAATACTAATAATAAAGGGAATTTTTGTAGAAACGAACAGTATTGCAAACATGTTTTAAGAAGCGGTAGGGAAAGGAAGAAAGGAAACTTTCGTAAGTGTTTCCAACGAAGTGGGAGGGTTTTAGGGGGGTTTCTAAAAATAACATAAATGTCGATTGAAAAATTCTACAAGTTATTTATAACGGTATTAAAATAAATCAAAAAAAAAGTTAAACTGTGATAGAGGTTAAAATACAATAAGAAAAACAATAATGAAAAAGAAGGAGTTCAAATAAGAAGGAGAATCCGATGGATGATTTTTTCAGAGGCCACCATCCATTCAGATTCAAAATTATAATAGGTTTTCTGTCGAGGAAAAACGACTTTAAGGTCAAATAATTTTCCTCTGTGGCCTGAACTTATTCTGGATAAAATTTAAAACAAAATAAGGAAGAAAGACATTTATCCAAAAAGAAGAAATTCAAAACAATCTTTTCAACATCGTCTGAAAAAAGGCTTAAAAATCTTACCTCTCTGTGTTATGGAATGAACCGATGGTAACCAAAGTAAGCTTTGTTTGTAAGTGTCCGCACCTATCTCTAACTAGTGAGGGATACACTAACTAAAAAAACCTAAGAATTTTTTGTTGTTTTTATGCAGTTTTTATATTGATTTTAGTATTTTATAATTTTTATGTTCATTTTTTATTTTTATAATTCGAAGAAATTTCCATGGGAGCGTTTATACCTATAAACAAAGTTTACTTTGATTAGCATCGGTTCATTCTATAACAAAGAAAGGTAAGATTTTTAAGCATTTTTTCAGACTATGTTAAAAAGATTGTTGTGAATTTCTTCAAATTCCATAAATGTTTTTCTTCCTTATTTTGCTTCCAATTTTATCCGGAATAGTTTAAGGCACAGAGGAAAATTATTTGACCATAAAGTTGTTTCTCCTCGACTGAAAACCTATTCTAATTTTGAATCTGGATGGATGGTGGCCTCTGAAGAAATCATCTATCGGATTCTCCTTCTTATTTTACCTCGTTCTTTTTCATTTTTGGTGTCATAGTGTGTCTTAAAGTTTTGTGATTACGTGTTTTATGATTTTATGTATTCTCTGTGGTCTACTTTTTGCTTTCTAATGCATATTTTTTTATTTTTTACTTACTCATTGTGACTTTTGTTCTTTGTGTATTTGTCAGCACTCTGTAAATGGAGTTTTCTTTGTAGTGTGCTTTTCTTTAAAATAAATAAATAAATAAATTATTTATCTTATTGTATTTTAACCTCTATCACAGTTTTAATTTTCTTTAATTTGTTTTAATATCTTTAGCTTCGCAATTTTTCATGGATGCTGCTGCATTTACGCGCACCAGAGAAATTGCTTCTATTATTGTTCTTTTATTTATATAAGGTTTTTTTTCTTTAAACCACTTTCCTTATTTATAAAGGTTCTTTCTAAACAATTATTTATGTTCAATAAGCATTTCATTCCCGTTGTTTGAAACTAGCTAATACGTCCACCACTTCTATCAACAGAATCAAAAGATCGTTTCGGCATCAATCAAAAAATCATCTGCTCAAAATATATAAAATAATAAGTTATATTACTATGTTACTTATATATCTATAAAACAAAGTTCATATATCTATATATAATGCTTTAAGATTTTCAATAGAAAGCTAAGAAGCAAGTATTATGTATTATTTTCACTTCAACTTATCTTCTGAAGCTACTGAGACAAAATTTATAGCTCCAACTCAATTCAGTTGTAGGAAGTTTAGAGGTTATAAAAGTACACTTTGGAGTGAAGGAGCAATACTAGGTCAGACAGACACAGTCCTCGGGGACACAGAAGGAAACAAGTTTAGTGAAACTTCGTTTTGAGAAGGTTGGAAAAGTAAAAAGGCTTGGAGAAAGGATATTTATTATCGCTTCGTAAAGTAGTTGAATGAAATATAAACTAAAAGGGCGCGAAGCAAGAGAAAACATTTATTTCGGGTGTAAAATAACCATTCCCCTTCCCTTTATTAGTTGGAAGAACTTCTTTTAAAATGGAAATTTTTGTCAATGAACGCACGCATCTATTTCAGACATTCTAAAAATAATGTCCATATAATCTTTGAAATAAAATTTGCTACAATTTATCTACATGGAAGTTGGGAAGTAGTTAAAAAATAGGAGTGATAAATACTTGAATCAAGATTATATCTTATATATAGCTGAGTACTGCGAAATTTGTTTACCTTGAAGTATTAAACAATTTTTCAATGTTCTTTTTATTATTTCATGCCACATATTTGTGAAATGTGTATCACAGAAGCAAAGAAATGGAGTATTCCCTTCATATTCTGTTCAGAAACACATAGACAAAAATGCATCTGAAGTTGTTATCTCTTTTATTAATGGCTATTCAGCAAGAACATAATAGAAAGAATTTTTAAAAATCCAATTTTATTACTGTGCTAAGAAGTATATATATATATATATATATATATATATATATATTAACTATTTTCTAATTTTCTGTCTTTAACTTATAATTCTTCATTAGAAATATTGCGGAATCTTGAAATCAATATTTTTCTCAAATTCACTACCAGATAGTAGTGTTCCTTAAACATCGATAGTTTAACTATAGTTTTATATAGCTTCGATAGTTATCCTAAGCTATCGACTCAACTATCGATGGTATCGATAGTTACAAAACAATCGATACTATCGATAGTTTCAAAACAATCGATAGTATCAATAGTTTTCTCCCGGGCAATACTATCGATAGGCGCATTTTCAGTCGATAGTTTTAAAACTATCGATTGAAAATGCGCCTATCGATAGTATTGCTCGGGATAAAACTATAGATAGTATCGATTGTTTTGAAATTATCGATACTACCGATAGTTCAGTCGATAGTTCCGTGAACCCGATACTATCGACTTGGATTCGATAGTATCGGTAGTCTATCGGTGTTTAAGGAACAATACCAGGTAGCGTGTTCAACTACCTGTTAGTGAATTCAAACTTCGCAAATACACCATTCGTATTAAATTCAGCAATTTCGCTTACCTGTCAGTAAGGACTCGTAAGCAACATTTTATGCATACTCCAATCGTAAGCAACATATAAGTTTAGTGACGTAAACATAGAAGACCAACACATAAAACACGCAGCACAAGATAAGCACAGAACAGAAACAAATTGACGGGAGGCTGTCTCTGCGAAACGGCCGCTGGGATTGAGAGACGTAGACTTACTTACCTTACTCAACTGTGACATTCTGTGACTAAAGTAGCTCTATGTGACTATTAACTCTATAGTCTATAGTGACTATTAGTTTAGTGTGACTATGTGAATCTATCTATGTAAATTTCTTCGTGATTTTCACCAACTTTGCAACTCGACACTGACTAAACCGTAATAACAAATTCTAAAATTATATTTGCAATCTTCAATGTCGACCTTTCTCTTTTAAATGAAATTAAAACCACTCTCTATGTTATTTGGTTGCGGAGCTATAAGCGTTTAACTTTAACACGGAATTCGACGTAATTCAACAATTCTTGAGTAATATTTCGCGCGATCGATGCATGAATTGACTTAGTCTGCGTGCAAAATGTTCGTGATTTTCACCAACTTTGCAGCTCGACTGTGGCTAAACTGTAAATCCAAATTTTAAAATTGCTTTTGCAATCTCCAATGTCTACCTATCTCTGTTAAATGAAACTAAAACCAAGTCTCTATGTTATTTGTTTGCGGAGCTATAAGCGTTTAACTTTAAACCGAAAAGCGTCATAATTTTTTCCTTCCCCGACACACCATTAGACCACTATGGAGAGACGTAAGTCTACGTCAAAACAAGACATATATCAGAAAAGATAAACTCAGACAAGACATCTTCGACTGAGAGTTACAATATAATATAGAAACCTTGAAACAGCGCGCAGCGCCACCAGGCGACATTCGTGAGCTCTTATTTCAACATAGTACCACTTTTATGGAATTAAAATTTAACTAATAGATTAACCGAAAGTCAAGTTCTGACGACATAAAAATAGTGCACTGTCATCCGAAGTTCACAAGTGCACAAAAATTGTATATAAGGAAGTGAGGCTAAAATCGATTAAAAAAACTCCATCTTTAACCCTTCAGCACACGCACCCATTTTTGGAACATTAGCACGCGCGCGGGGTCATTTTGTCCCAAAATTGTTAGACACCTACTCCTTATTTTAGTGACTATTTGTACAAAAATAAAATATGGTCAAAGTATAAGAACATTTTTTCGTAGAAACAGACACAAATGCGAATAATAAGAAAAAGGAAGGTTGAACTTGTATCCTTTTTCCCCCATTTTCTGTATTCTTTTCTTCTCCGCTGCGCACGTTAGTACGCCTCGATAACCATAAAGTTAAATTAAACTGAAACGTTAGCACACGCGCGGGTCAATTGGACCCCAACGCCTCCAGTAATAAGTGAGAAACCCCGTTTCACCGGTTTTGGCCTTCCTATCTTCTTCTAGCTCCCCTATGAAGGTGCAGGAAGTAACAGGTTCAAGTGTTTAGACATACCTAGAATTTTTTAACAAAAAAGAAAGAGTGGGGTCAAAAAGTACCCATGCGTGTGTGACGGGTTAAAATTATGAAATAAGTCAAGTTAAGTAAAAAAATATATATAAAGATCTACATTAGACCGGTAAAGTTTCTTTCGTTTGCCAAGCAAGCTGGTATTTTAATTTCGGTTGTTCAAGACACTATGCTGTATGCAAAGCAAGAATTTCTCAAATTGATGCCCTTTGTGAAGGGGGAGTTGGAACCCTAAGTCCGTTAACCCTGACCTTCTTACTTCGATGCACCATTTCTCAATATCTGTTATAGATTCATGTTTGAAATTTTTTATATGAGTAAAGTACATCTTTCTCATTATAGTGAAACAATTTTTTAAAAAATTCAAAAACTTCTTTTATACAAATTTTTTTGCGTCGAACAAAAAATGTTAAATTGGCAATTTCGATGTACCTTTTCTCAAACTCTGTTATAGGTACATGTTTGAAATTTTTTTATAAAAGCAAGAACACCTTTCTCATTATACTGAAATGCGCTTTTGGTTAATTTTTAATTACTATAAATTTACAAAATATTTAATTAGACATAGTGAAATTTTACCCTATTTTGGCACAAAAAAAATTGTAAAAAATAAAGTTTTGAGCTTTTTTGGAAAAGTGTAACGATCCCATTGGACGATTGCAGCGCCACCTCTCTTGCTGAATATTTTTACCATGATATTCATTAGTTGGACGTTGGACAGTTCCCTGTCTGGGATTGAGTTATTGCCCCCCGTTTGTAACATTAATTATAACTATTTTATTTACTGTAAATATTAATTTTGTGTAATGTGAAGTGTCTTTTGTGTAGTGACTGTTTATTTGTTAATTAAAAAATAGTTTAAAAGTAACTTTGTTTTTTCCCCAAATTCATTTTGTCTTTGTTTATTTATTTTCTTTTAGAGCTAGCCGAAATTTTTAAATAGTTGCTACAAAAGCAAATTCCAGTATAATGAGAAAGATGCACTTTAATTGTATAAAAAATTTCAAACATAAATCTATAACAGATTTTGAGAAAAGGTACATCGAAGTAACAGGGTTAGGGTTAACGGACTTAGGGTTCCAACTCCTCTGATGTACTGGTAGTCATCCTTAATGAAATATTTTCAGCCTATAATTCTATATTAAAACCGTATAAGTTTATAACCCTATGTTACTTGGAATTCTTTAAAGGCAATCATGTGCATGTAAAGGATAATCGATGTTAGAGAAAAAAATTAGCTACTCCAGCTTCATGTTTCATTCAGAATCTTATATATTAAAATTCGAAGGTAAACAAACGTATGTATCTATATCAGGCTATCTTCTCACGAACCACTGAACGGAGAAGCGCGCGGAAAGTACAAAAAGATGGGGAATAATTCAAGGAGTCCATTTAGACAAATTAAATTCCGAAATTTTAATTAATAAAAAAGATATTGATTAGAAACTAATTTACAATATTTTTCATTGTTGCAGCGCAATTCCAACCGATTTCATTGTTTAAACAAATATTTAATTGCATGTTTCTCTTTCATTGTTGAAAACTCCAACAATGCAATATGGAACCCTCAACAATGCAATATGGAACCCTCAACAATGCAATGTGGATGGCGTTTTGTGCGGGTTTTGGTAATTGATATAAAGAAATAGGGTAAATTGGTAGGGTAGGGCTCAAATAGAGTTTTTACTAAAAATGTTTCTTCCGTGAGATTTAACTTTGAGATTTCATGTATGTAGTGCATCTTGCTTCATGCGTTTATAAACCGGAAGCGGACAAATGAAAAAATATGGACCCCCAGCAACGCTGGTCATGTGACCTCACTTCTTCTCTCCGCCAGGGAATGACGCGTTATTCGAGATAGCCCGTGCAACTCCGGGCCATGCAGCTAGTTAATAGTTAAATTGACTAGACTTCTTAATCTCACTATTGAACGCCAGGGAACTAAATTAGGTTGATTCATTAATGGTTCTAGAGGCTATTCACAATATATTTAATAATGGGGGAAAACGTTGTACTTGATATAATACATCATATCGGAAAACGTTGTACTTGATATAATACATCATATCGGAAAACGTTGTACTTGATATAATACATCATATCAGAAAACGTTGTACTTGATATAATACATCATATCAGAAAACGTTGTAATTGATATAATACATCATATTGGAAAACTTTGTACTTGATAAAATACATCATATCGGAAAACGTTGTACTTGATATAATACATCATACCTATCGAACTGTTCGGCGAGAGACAAGCGGTAACTCAGAAACTAAAAAATGTTCAACAATTTGTGTTAGCAACCTAATTTCCAAGTGGGCTGTTCTTCACTTCAGTGTGTAGAGGGCTGCGACGCAAACACAGCTCATGAGAATGAACAGATCCTATTCTAATTGAGCTGAAGCTCGCATTCATACGTGTTTAGAAGTTTTTCCCAGGTAATGTGAGTTGATTACTAACTCTAATTTTCACAATGTTAATATTTGTGCACAATATGATCAGAAATATTAAGAACGACTGCACTCAACCCCACAATGTATATAATAGAGCAGTGGAGTGGTACCAGAGAGTATGTGAGCAAGACAGTGAATTAGGGATGGCGATTATTGCAAAAACAACCGGTTTTCGGTTAACCGGTTTTTTTCACCTCAAGTTTTAACCTGGATATTAAAAACATTCAAAATAACCGGTTTTTTTAAATTAGATGGTTTCTGAAATAAGCGGTTTTGAAATAACAGGTTTTTGAAATAACAGGCTTTTGAAATAACCGATTTTTGATATAACTTGTTTCTGAAATAAGCGGTGTTGAAATAACAGGTTTTTGAAATAACCGGTTTTTGAAATAACCGGTTTTTTTAAATAACCGGTTTCTGAATTAAGCGTTTTTGAAATAACAGGTTTTTTGAAATAACAGATTTTTGACATAACAGGTTTCTAAAATAAGCGGTTTTGAAATAAACGGTTTTTGAAATAAAAGGTTTCTAAAATCAGCGGTTTTGAAATAACAGGTTTTTGAAATAACCGGTTTTTTTAAATAACCGGTTTCTGAAATAAGCGGTTTTGAAATAACCGGCTTTCGGTTTTAAAAAAGAAACAACGTTGGTAGACAAAAAAATTTTAATAATAATATACAATAAGTAAGTATTGATACAATAAGTAATTAATGTAATCAGCAATGATTATAAATAATTAATACAATATGTAATAATAAATAAGTAATTATTACAATAAGTAAGTATTATAGACAGATCTTTATATTGACATTGTTTTCGCAAGAAATTAATTCATTGGCCAATATTTATCATCACATCTGCCCATGAAGACTCTTTCAGCAATGTGTTGACCCGCGAGTCGACACCTCTCAGCGGAAACAACATCATTCAACGTAGATACTAATATTACGGAAGCCACAGAACTTCCGTCTAAAGATAAATATTCTTTGGCTACAAAATATAGACGCCTTTTGCAAACAAATTTTTTTATTAGTATTGTTTTTGCAGGAAATCAATCCATTATTCAATATTTATCTGTTCATAAAGACTCTTTCAGGAATTCGCCAACCAACAGACGGCTCGAGGAAGAGATTGTTGGTGATTGGTCTAAGATGATGAAATTGAAAGCTTTATAACTTGGTAAATTTTAGTCAAGTCGAACCTAAAATCGAGCCTATCTTCCGACGCGGTTTTTTTACTCGTTTATTATATTTTACAAAAATAACCAGTTAAAACCGGGACAAAAAAATAACCGAAAAAACCGGTTAACCGAAATAAAAAAAACGGTTTTCGGTTTAAACCGGTAGGTGTTTCCCATCCCTATTAAGAATCCATGTTAGAAATTCTCAATGTTAGTATTGCAAACATTAGATTGAATTCACTTTTAGAGGTATTTTACTAAGAAATTACCGAAAATCCTGCTTTCTTGACTGTGAAAATCAATAGCACAAGCTACCAAAACTCCTAGACCACGTTACACCACGTAATTAAAAACATTAAATATATCAAGAAAAGTAAGGAATTTATTCCGTTTCCCTATCTTACTACATGCCGGGAAATAATTTTAAAACTAGATTTGATTTAAAGTTTCGTAGTGGAGTTTTGATTGCTCTCCATCTGGAGGTCTTCCATTATATACAAAGTTTAAGAAATCAAACGCCATGTAATTATGTTTAATTTATAAACAGCAGCTGTAATTTCTCAGGTAAGAATATCGTAAAATACTTCAAATTTTCTAAGGCGCATCTCCGCTTCTTTCCAAAAAAGTAAAAGCAATTTATTTCCGAAAAAGTTTACACAGCGATTTTAATTAAATTCGGTAATTAATATTATTAAAAAGGAATTTTGGTCAAAAAGCTTAAAAACAGCGGAAATATTGGCATGTACTTTCCAAAAAAAAGTAATTAAATGGAACAGCGTTTATGGCTGATATTTCCTCAAATTTGTAACTCAAAGAAGTAAAATGTTAAGTCTCCTGAATGATGAATTAAAGTTTTTAAACTACAGTTGGATATTTTTATAATTTTCTTTCAATTCATTCATTTCAAGAGGAATAAAACTCATGAGAGTGAAAAATTCATATAAAAACAATTATCATTCAATTGCTTTTTACGCATTTATAAAATATTAAGAAGTGTCCAGATTTAATTTTCAGTATGTTTAATCTATATGCTTTACTAAACTATTACTAATATAATAGCCCAGGTCTGTCTCTCGGTAACGCTCTGATGTCACCAACGATAAAATTCGCGCCATAGCACTGCGAGACGTTAAACAGCATTATTTCATTGTTAGAGCACCTAAATTTCAGTAATTTTAAATTTAAAAGAGTAATTGTCGTTCTAATTTCAAATTTAATGGCTCTAATATAGTGAAATAAAATTTGCTATCCATTGATATAAAATGTATCATTCTATGATCAATAGTTCCCGCGAAATTTTAAATTATATTAATCATATACTTGAAATTTATTTCCGTTTTTTAATAGAAAGTAGTAAATTACTTCAGTGGTATATCATGCGCGTGATATAGTTTGGACGGCACGATACATCTCATTATTATGTGCATTCGTGATGTTATAATTTGATAATATTTTTTGGCTACGTTAAAATTCACACAAATTCATCTGAAGTACAAGGAAAATTGTTAAACAACGAAAAATACTTCACACGGAATGTTGTTTACAAAGAGTTTTTTTGAATGAAGAAATATGTAAATAATATGGAAATGAAAAAGAAAATTTCCTGCCATAAAACATATATTTATTTTATTTGTTTTCAATCCATGGGAAACATTTCTCTCGCTTATATGTGTATTAATATAACAAGTCAGTTTTGACGGGAAATCTCGCGAATGAAAAGGCAATTTGCACCCGTCATGCCATGACAAGAGATTTTCTAGTTCACTAATACTGAGTATAATTGAATCACTGATATTTGAGTCAACTTAAAGTGATACTTTTTCAACTTCTATTTTTTCTTGGAACAAAATAATATGGGAGAGTTGGGGTAGATTAATAATCGGGAACATTGATTCAATACATAAATTCTCTCGCAGAGTATATTTTTCTGCTTTGCTCACTGAGAAGTTAAAGTTGCAATTGAATCAAACCGCTAATCTTCTCGTCTAAGTGAATTTTTCTATAAGTATGTGTTGTGTGATTTCTTTAGCTAGTTACGTTTTCCTGCCAGGGAATCTACTCCAAATGTAGGAAAAAAACATTTATGTTCTGAACTATATTAAGTTTTGAGACTATTTAGCGTTGTTTTTGTGTGGCCACTTATTTTAAATAAAATGGGCTCTTGAGACACATTGATACTCGTCTTCCGTATGTATCAATGTGCCTTAACAGTGACTACTTTGCAACATCGTCTTCAGAAATGGCAAACACGTAATATTGAACTACCTAAGAGAAACACGCAATTAAGAATTTTTTGAAACAATGAAAACGGTTTGAATTTCATTCCAAAAATTAAAAGTATTTTTTGTAAATAAAGAGTGTAAAATATTTTTCACGGATTTATCAAAATTAGAGAAAAAAATTGTATGGCAACTTAAGGTATCCGACGACGTTCGGAGGCCTTTTTTTTAAATAATGCTATATAAAGCAATATTTTTGTATTTTTATATGACATTTATGATAAAACTTAAAGAAAATAGTAACATTAATTAAATATTTTTTTAAATATTTGAAAATACTTAGAATTTTTTGCTCTAAATTTGATCTTTTTTCAAACACTCTCGTTCAGAAGCAAATGACCAGAATATTAAATGCTTTAGTATATATAATCACTCAACTATTGGCTAGGTCCTGAAGCAAAAGTTTTACACTGTATCAAAAAGAATGTAAATTATAAGAGTTTAATTGTGAAATCATGAATTTTTAAGGAATTTTGGCCTTTCTTCAGGCCTCAAAAGATACATAAACTTTTAATGGAACATCATTGCACTTATCTTTTGGTTTATTACCTAGACAATAGGGTGGATCGAAAAGTATAGGAAAAATTTTTTTTTTTGAAATTGTTTTTGGCATGAGGCGGGAAAGTTGTGTCTTAAGTATATTAGTTTATATAATTTTTTTCATTGAAATTCATTTATATCTTCCGGTGCCCCAAGCGCCTCAAAAATAGTTAAAAATTGAATTTTTCACGAAAATTTGCAATTTTTTTTGTTTTGTTTTGAAATTATTTTTGGCATGGGGTGGGAAAATTGTGTCTTAGTTATATTAGTTTACATACATTTTTTTATTGAAATCCATTCGTATCTTCCAGTGCCCCAAGTGGCCCAAATATAGTTAAAAATGACATTTTTGGGGGGAAATTTATAAAAAAAATATTTTCAAAATTTCCTTTAGCGCCGGGTAAGAAAGTTTTGTTTTGGTATATTAGTTAACGTTTTTTTTATTATTATTAAAGTTCATTCATATCTTCTAGTGGCCCGAAAACCCCCCAAAATGTTAAAAATTGACATTTTTACAAATATCTATTAAAAATTGTAAATTAATGAAAAATATTTGAAAAATTGGTAGATTATTCAATTATTAAAGTATAAACTTATAAATAATTATGATTTTATAATAATACATGAAGTATAAATTTAATAGTCAAAGCAATAAATCACAAAACTTATAAAAAGTTAACTTAATCATAGATTTTTTTCTATTAGTTTGAAGATTTACATATTTCTAAAGGATGTAATCCGTTTTGGTATTATGCTTGATAAGACTTCTTGATTGTATCCTATTCAATATGAAGCTGTGTCTCTTCTCTTCTCCATATACACTTTCTGACGCTTCAGACACTATGCGAAAAAATCTTTCTACAGCTTGGGTATGGCATGGATATTTTGAACATTCCTCCTTCTAACTTTTACCATGTCCTCTATTTCTTTAAATGGCACATTCATCAAAAGGGGTGGTTCAAAAGGTCCAACTCGTTGCCAGTTAATAAGTGCAAAAAAATCCTTTTGGTACTTGAAAAATTCTTATTCTGATGATCCTCTGTTTTCATTTCTAGCACAAATTAGTTTTCGTAGTGCTAAAGACCTTATATTCTCTCTGTTATCTGTGAGAATTGACAATAGAATAATTTTCTGGATGACAAAAGACGCTTTTTAGTTCAATAAAAGTGTGTACTATATTTCTTAAATTGGGTTCTAAATATCTAAAAAATGAAATAAGTCTCCAAATATGCAGCACTCCTTCTCTTATGGAGAGCTTTGTCTTGACATGGAACCATACAGGTTGCATATACCTTTATAATATATGTTGCAAGAATAATAAGATTGTCAAATGGTTTTTTTGTGACCACATACAACCTTAAAATTCTACCTGCAATTGTTAGCCACCTTGAGTGAACAACTGGACCAGACTGTCTTAATGCCAGGTCAGAATAACATTCATTGCTTGATATCGTTAGGGAAATATCATATAGATATTGCTGATCCTTGCTGAGAACCATTCTATCTATATTATCTGGCATATTCTCCCCACTTATTGAAGAAAAAGGAGCTACAGGTAACCTCCTCGTAGGCTTTGATTGATTTACCAAGTGGCAGACAAAATTCTTTAGGACCAGTTCTTGCACCATCCAAAGAATTTAGTAGATGACGGAGAGACAACTCATTTGTTTGAAGCAAACAAATTCACCATTGTAATGGTCTATTGAGGCCAATTCCATCAAGCAAATAATACCTCCCTTGTGCCCAGTATTAACATTTGTTCCATAGCATCCCATTACTGTTAGCCCATTTAATTGCATATTATGTGTTCCAAAAAATTGAGTATTGCTTCTTTTATGGCTTTATCTCCTCCTCTTCTAGCAGTAACAATCCCGATATACACAGGTAGGTTCGTTTACAAGAGTATAATGCTCCTCCTTCGTGATCTTTGGGTAGTACTTTGTGTCCTTCTTAATTAGCACGTTTGTGTTGTCTTTTCTCCCATCGAAATATAATCCGGTTAAAAGACACCAAGACACTGTTAACTTAGTAGACTTTGCAACTGCATTTTAAAGCTTTTTACGTTGTCTACTAATTTTATTGAGATCTACTGCATGCGAAGCCTCTCCTTTGTGTGCAATTCCAATGTCTTGTAGAAGAGCACTGGCAAATGCAGTAGCTGTTCTATCTGAAATTCCATATCGATCACATTCCTAAGGAAGGGAAATCTAAATGATTTTATGATTGATATTCCAAGGTAATTACATCCGTATATGTATACAAGGACGAAGACATAGTGTTGAGCTCAAGTAGCTCCATTGATTGAGCATGAGCAGCATCAGCATCAGTTTTAACCATTTTACGTTTTATTCTTTTGTCTTCCAACAGTTTTCTTTTTTCCTTTTCTCTCTTTTTTCAGTAGCAATTACTTCCACTTCTCCAATAACCATTTTCCTTTCTAATATTAGATCTTTTATAAACAATCGGTCAGCAAGTGGAATTTTCATGTCTTTTTGGAATTTACATGTATCGAAATTTGCTATCCAATTTTTGTTGGTATTTTTTATCACTCCTTCGCCCTCTCCTCTACGTTTCTCCCTGTAAAATCGTTTCTTTAACACATTTTAAATTTTTAATTCGAAATTTGCATAAAAAACATTTCTTTTGCAAATATTTAAGCGTCTTGGGGCACCGGAAGATATTAAACAAAGTTGAAAAAATTTTGCATATATGCTAGTACACTTAAAAGACAACTTTTGCACCCTATGCCGATTATTTTATCCACACTTTGAATTTTCGATCCACCCTACTAGACAATATCATAAAAAATATGTATGTCAAATTTGAGGCTGATGTTTTAAATTGAATATTATTTATCGTGTTTAAAAAATGAAAATTTTGGAAAAAATCACATTTCCAGAAAAATGAGTTTAAAGTTTATGTTTTTAATTTACTGTGAGAAGAAAAAAGAATTTTTCTTCAATACTCCGAAGTTCTGTAGACTAGTTCTTCTTTTTCACCATCTTAGTTCACTTTTTTTTAAATTTTCAGTGATGGAATTTTTTTTAGTCGTTTTCTGAAGCTTCATGAGTATCGTTATCTACCATTCAGCTGCTGTCTACAGATTTCAATATTTTTTCAGTCAAATAAATTTTCTATGCATGCTAGTTGATCTGGAGATATTTTTAGTGATTAATATTTTTTATAAGTAAAATTTATGTGCTTTTCGTATGTTTATTATCAAAATTTCATCATTAATGGAAAATCAAGGTACTATAATTATTTAAAATTGCTTAAATTTGCAACAATCTCATAGAAAACAAAGAAAGTCACACTTAAAATATTCCAAAATAGTATCTGGTATATTGTAAATAGTACAAAACAAAAATAAACAATAAAATTTAAATCTGTTATGTAAAAACAATGAAAAATGCTTCTTTATCGTATTGTTTACTATTCTATTTTCAGCTGTTAAGTTCTACTAAAATGTCACGAAATTCATCTCTGGTCATCAGAGATGTAAAATAAAAACTGTTTTGAAAACTTAAAAAGATAAGACATTAAAAAAATTTTGATTTTCGGTCAAAAATGGGCTTTCAACGTAGGCTGATACCTCAATTAATATTATCAAAAAGATAATTTTTTTGCCTTTTCAGATGATGTGAAAATTGTTAATCTGCTATATTATTTTCGTAAATTATAATGGAAGAAGGAGAAATTGCCATAATTTTTAATTAATTAAAATTTCAAAAAACGGCTCAGAGGAACATATTCCATCTCTCCATTGTATTTTTACATGCACATTCTCCTTTATTATTTGTAATTATTTTCTGAGTCATTATTGTTTCATTTTTCCAGTCTCATTAAACATGCTGAATTTTGATTAAAATAAAAGTTTGTTACTTTGTTAAAACTTTTAAACTTTGATTTGGAATACAAAATTTTTGATAAAACAAATTTGGTTTTATCAAAAACCACACTTATTAATCATCATTATTCAATGTGCCTCAAGCGTGTATCAATGTGCCCCTAGTATGACGCAGATTGATACAAATCCATTTTTAGGAAAAAGTATGATAAGTATTTAATTATCCCATTTATGACCAAAACTTGACAGAAATCCTATATCAGATTAGCACAGGTATAGATATAGGCTTATAATTCTAAGTATCACCGTTAGTAAAATCATTTTTTAGCTTTCCATATAAAAGTGTATCAATGTCTCCGCATTTCCCCCTAAAAATTATATGAGTGAGATAAAGTATATTTTGTTTTCAAGAAAAAATGTTAAATATTATCGGTTGATAGTTGATCTTTGGACTAAATATTGAACCTCAAACCTTGCAAAGCAGAATTTTGTTTGAAGGAATTCACTTCATTTACAGAACTTCGAAGTGTTTGAAAAATCCATGGATAGCAGAATTCAGGATTTTTGACGTGAAATCGTCTTTCCGCTTGTTACAGTGATAGTCGGTCGAACTTCCTTGTCTGACAAAATACCGTCAGATTTGAAGCGCTAATAACTACGAGATTAACAATGCGAAAAGAATGGTTGACCCCACAACGGATAGATCACATATGTAAGAGTTTGTCGCACAGTATTTGTTTTGCTTGTGTGACGTCATCGTACCAGTGTAGGCGCATGCGCGTGATTGTTACGAATTAGCTTCATGTAAGGTTATAAATAAGTGTAGCGTCGAAGCGCATTTAGCTAAGAGGTTGATTCTGCTGCCATTTTAACAAGCTTGAGGAGTATTACTAGGACCCAAAGTGATACAATAAAAATATTTATCAGAATATAAGTAAAAATAGGTATTAAATTGAAAATTTCAAACTCCGCATGCTTTTTGATTATAGCACGCAGAATTTTCTTTCGAATTGTACGAAACTTAGTGCATACTTGACAATACGTAAAAGGAACATTGTATTAAAATTTGAATTCAAAAATTTTAATATTACGGGAAATATGAGCATTTGTAGTAAATAATGTTTTACTGCGCATACGCTAAATGTAGTTCTATAACTGTCAACAGATGGCGCCATCAAAAGCTGCTCTAAATAAAACACAAGAAAGGCGCAGTTCGGGTCCGCGCCTTAGATTTTTCGTGAGTCGTATAATGGTTATAGAATAGATAAATCACAAATTTATCACATGTAACAAGGGTCTGTGGTAGCTTATGATTTATCTATTTTGTAACCATTATGCTACTCTGTGTACATATTGTATTAAAGAGATTGATAATTAAATTACATATTAATATGAAACACATGTTTTATGATTTTATCCCGACGTTCTCACGAAAAATCTACGGCGCGGATCCGAACTGCGCCTTTCTTATGTTTTTTTAAGTTGATCATAATTTAAGTGAACATTTTCGAATTATGTTCATTTCCTTTAAACTGATGCTTTCTATTTTCATGAATGAATTCCTAAATCATCTTATTCATCCTACACTGGACAGAAATAAAATCACTGATCTGTCTGCACAACCACTGATCTGTATTGCATATGAATTTGAGTAACAAAAAGATATAGACTGACTTCAGCGGTAAATTCATGATAATTAGCTTTGTTTCCTATTTTTGAAGCACAGAATCTATTATTCTATTATTTTGTCAAGACAGAGGAATGTTTTTGCATTATTCAGGAATGCGTAAATATCTCTGAAACTAGTTTTGTAGGAAAATGGATCGTCTATCAGGTGAAGACTGAAATTATTTGAGCACGGTCAGAATGGAAAGCCATCTCGTGTAAATTAAATGTCTACACAATATTCGATTTTTTTTATCTCTATCCGAATTTGAATTTCAAGCTTTCTATGCACCTGCATAGTATGAATGAAATCTTACAAAAGGAATCTCAACATCGGAACAGTTTAGTTTAGTTATATTAACGTCCCATTTTGAAGCAAGACGAGGGCTATTTTGGGTCGGAACTCGTAACTTTGGGCCGTGGTCCGCTGATTATTACTACACCTGAACTGGTGCTCCCTTCTCCAAACTTCCGCACCACACCAGCAACTTATGGGTGGAATGCCACTGATAATTAAAATTGGGAATGTATTGTTTGTTTCTTCCCGGCCATGGTAAATTTTTATTAGTAAATAACTTTCAATCCATATGCTGTTATTTGCATTGTCTCCTTGGCCGTGTGAGCCCTTGTAATTTCGAAACTTCTATGCTAATATGTATTTAATTTTCACCCATGTTGCGGGGTGCAGTATGTATATATGAGGAAAAACTTTTAATAAATGCGAGTGGGGCTGGCGTCCTCCTGCTGCTGGTGGTCAGTTCTCTTTCCCTCCGACTCTTTAATGCCTTAAACCCAGTAGGGTAGGCTGGGTCGGGGTGGGTTGTATAGCACCACACCAGCAGGAGGACGTTTGGCCACTACGTATGATTTAACGTGCAACAGGCTCCATGCACGGCGGATTTTCAATGTAATCGGGTTTCGAACCAAGTCCCTCACCATTAGGCCACCGCAGCTTCCAACTTAGGAAGAGAGAAAACTTGTTCTGATAAAGCGTTCCTCATTTTATTTCGTTTTCTATCACTCTATCGTGCATATATTTGTTTTCGTTTTAGTTAAAAATTTCTTTGAACATTTTACCTTAATTTATTCATGTAACTTTCTTGGTTTAGATTAGTTATTCTTAAATTTTTTTCTTTGTTCCTGAAATTTGCTTTTTTGTAAAGAAATATAATTTATATTTTATGTTATTTGTTTATTTCTCTTATGTTAACCATTTTGGTAAATTCACTATATACCATTAGAACTATTTTAATCTAAATTATTAATTTGG
>BGPR01026325.1:0-21611 GCA_013235015.1 Araneus ventricosus | reverse complement strand
TAATAGAGTTTAAAAATCTAATTTTATTTTGTTGAGTCCTACATGCTTTATTTCCCGATATTTAAATCTGATATAATTTTTTCTCGCATTAAATTATTCAATATATTCAAATGTTTTTAATAAGATTAAGACTTCTTTGAAACAAATAAAGAGGGATTATAATAGATTTTTCTCTTTACCAAAATCCCTTTTTTTATTTATAAATTTTTTTCACAAAAAGATTTAATCTTTACGCCTTCCTTTTTGGATTATGAATTTTTACGATAACAGAAAATAAGAATTAATATTGTTTAAGGTTTTGTTGACAAGCATCCATTTTAAGGCTCTACGAGAATTTTTTCTCTCTTGGTTTGATTTGATTAGATTAATTTAATCCCGTTAATTGCTCGTATTGAATCTTTGTTTAATATTTAATTGTGAGATCTGATTAAATAAATTCGGGAAAGCATGAAAATGTTTATTTGTATAAGATGGTGCGTCAAAAAACCTACAGCTATTAAACCTAATAATAATAAAGCTAATAAACCTTCGCTCAATAAAAGAACAAGATACTTTATTTTCAGTGGAAAGGCCGGTTATATAACTTCTATCTGTTTTCTATTTCGAAACAAAATGTAGTTTGTTGACGTATGTGATTTAATGCTAATTTTTCAAAAAGTTGCCTATGGAAGAGTTTTCTTTTTTGCTTACAAGACTGTACTAAGTAATTCCGGTGTAATGCTATGTCAATGGAATCTTCAAAGCGGAAGTCCATCATACCAGCAGATAAAGTCAAGGTTTTTAATGTAAGTAAACAAACCAGAAAACTCGTCCATACCACAACTTCTTCTTCCAGAATTTTCTAATAATGTTGATATTTGCTACAATTTATTAGAGTTCGTTAATACTTGTTAGTCTTTGTATAGTGTTAAGTTTTCAGTTCATAAATGTTCTTTTTCACAAGATAGCTCTAATGACAAGGCTACAGTCTTGGCTTCGGGACTGGAGGGTTCCAGAACCAAAACCCGATTTTACTAAATATCCGCCATCAGTGGCGAATCCAGTATTCGGGTCTGGGGGGAGCTGAGGTCATAAAATTTTGTATCGTAGTGACGAATGTCAAACCTCATGGCTTATATAAGCCAACTTTACAGGCTTTCCTCTCCTGGCAATAAGAATAATAAAGAACACTACAATATTTTCGATAATTTAATAAAAAATACAATGAAATAAATAGCCAAAAAATGTTTTCGACCGCGCCAACGCTACAAGTGCAAGTGGAATGACTAGAAAAGTGGAAAATTTTCGAGCCTGTCAAGTCAGAAAGCAATGTTGTTACGATTTGATTACTATTTTTTAAACGTCCATTCACTTGAGATTCCAAGTTCGCTGGCAGTAGGGGAGAGCGTTCTTCTTTCTCCCTCTTCAGCAGTTCTTCGATCTCCTATTCTTTCCCCCACGCCGCGGATTTCCGATAAAAGTAGCCTCATAGCAGGGCCTCGATCTAGTCAATTGTTTGATGTGCCGCCCTAGCCTCGTTCGAGGTCTCAAATTTCAATCGGCGCATGAAGGCTTGGATTTTGAGTTGGTTGGAATTCCACCACGCATAATAACTTCTTCCAAATTTCATAGGTGTTTGGCCTTGACTATTACTTTTTCCTTTATGTATCCCAAATTTTTCATTTTGGAAGACATATCCCATATAACAAAGAAGTTTGCCATTTCACTTTCCATAGGCTGTCCGCGAAAGCATTTCCCAGCAAACCGTTTCGGAGACCATTGCCGCAAAATTGACGTTGGAAAGCTTTTCATGAACCACCTTTCCCATCATGTGTAGCCCCATCCGGTATACTGATTAGTGCACTTGCCTTCAAACTCTATGAACGCGGGTTCGATTTCCGGCTCGGAGGAATCTGCAACGAAATCGTACAAGTTCAATTAAAAATTAGATTAATCAAATTAGTTAATAATTGAGCTTTGATTAATTAAGACTCCTAATTGATCTAATTAATTTACATTCCAGGTAACTCTAAGCTGGACTAGGATGACATCAGAAGAAGGGGGACGAAAAAGGGGGGTTGGACCCTTCTGTAGGATTACGGTATCGGGGAGGGAAGGGGTTTCTATTTTGTCCGCCGAAGGAGGGCTCTTAACATCACTTTGAAAGCCCTGAAACAAGCTTGTAATAAAAGCTAGGGGAAATCTTACTAAAATCCTTGCAGAAAACCTTGTTTCTTGTTGACCAGTGAACCTTGCCGAAATTTTCAATCCTTGTCATGGAAACTTTTGTGACAACCCTTTACCCTTGCCGACGACAAGATTTCCAAAACCTTTTAGACAAACTTTCTTTGCTATCTGGAATGAATGGCATGCATCACATCGAGGGTCAAATGACCTCCAGTAAGTGCGATATGGAAGTTCGACAAAGGGGATTGCCAGTTCAGTTGTCGTCCTGCACATCCGGATGTGGTTCAAAATTACGAAATCGATCTCAAAACAACCCTGGTGTTGCATAACAACATAATTTAACTAAAGTTAATGTAGCTAAATTAAATGCATTTATCAACATGATACTTTCAGAAATTAGAAATCTCATTTTATAATTACTAGAGTAATAATGTGGGGCGGGTAAACATCCAGTGGGTAGGTAAATATTTTTGAGGTAGTTACCCAAGGACTGGTTATTTTGAGAAAAAAATTATGATTGGTGGTTTACAATGAAACATAAAGAATTTATGAATTCCCAAAAAGTTAATATTTTGCAAAAAAAATTGCGTATGTTCGCAATTTTTATGCGCGCTGAGGTATCACAACTTAATTTTACGTTTTTGAGTAACTCTAGATATCACACAAGATTTCGCCATACCTCTGGTTAATCACAGGCGTCCATCTGGAGAATATGAGAACGAAGTTTTGTTTTAGGGGGTTGCCATAATTTCCGAAGAGCGCGTTTGCCTCTCGCTACAATTTCCTTCGTAGACCGCCAACCATACTAACTTGAATAAAATAAGCGAAACCCTCGCCAACACATAGTCACAATGTGCATTTTGAACTATACATGCAATTTGAATGTCTTTTTTTAACGGATTATTAAACAATTAAACGAAAATTGGACACAAATCTACAATTAGGGTTAGAAGGTCACATACTAAATTTCATATATCTAAGCCGTTATCTTAAAGAGTTATTGTGTTCACAAGTTTGCGATTATACAGACCAACAGACAGTCAACCTTTTGCCGCATTTGACCCAATTTTTTACACGGACCTACAATCATGATGATAAAATTGTGTACCAAATTTTATCCATCTAGCTATTCAAGTTTTTGAGTTATAGTGTCCACATGAACGTTGGCAGACAGACGGACAGACTTATCGTGTACGGATTTTGTCCAAAATTTGATAGAAACCTACAAATTATGTGTAAAGATCACATACCAAATTTCATCTCCGTAGCTCTAATAGTTTTCGAGTTATCGTGTTCACAGACAGACAGACGCAATCCCAAAATTGTGTTTTTCGGACTGAGGGAGGTCTAAACCGTGGAGATTCGTCAAAATATCGAGTTCGAATCTTTTTCTTCGTATACGGGAAAATAAGAATGCGTAAATCCTCTAGGCAACGAGTAAATTCCTTTCAGTTTTCACGCTCTCCTGAAAAGTTGACGCAATATGACTTATGTCAACTGCTTGACTTTCTTTTGATTTGACAACTTTATGACAACTTAGTCTGGCTCTGAGGTAAAGAACTAAAACAAACGAAAAAATCTGATAAGTAAAGTTTTTCAATCATGACACTTTTAGAGCAAAAAAACTTAAAATCGTCTAAAATACTAATAATAAAGGGAATTTTTGTAGAAACGAACAGTATTGCAAACATGTTTTAAGAAGCGGTAGGGAAAGGAAGAAAGGAAACTTTCGTAAGTGTTTCCAACGAAGTGGGAGGGTTTTAGGGGGGTTTCTAAAAATAACATAAATGTCGATTGAAAAATTCTACAAGTTATTTATAACGGTATTAAAATAAATCAAAAAAAAAGTTAAACTGTGATAGAGGTTAAAATACAATAAGAAAAACAATAATGAAAAAGAAGGAGTTCAAATAAGAAGGAGAATCCGATGGATGATTTTTTCAGAGGCCACCATCCATTCAGATTCAAAATTATAATAGGTTTTCTGTCGAGGAAAAACGACTTTAAGGTCAAATAATTTTCCTCTGTGGCCTGAACTTATTCTGGATAAAATTTAAAACAAAATAAGGAAGAAAGACATTTATCCAAAAAGAAGAAATTCAAAACAATCTTTTCAACATCGTCTGAAAAAAGGCTTAAAAATCTTACCTCTCTGTGTTATGGAATGAACCGATGGTAACCAAAGTAAGCTTTGTTTGTAAGTGTCCGCACCTATCTCTAACTAGTGAGGGATACACTAACTAAAAAAACCTAAGAATTTTTTGTTGTTTTTATGCAGTTTTTATATTGATTTTAGTATTTTATAATTTTTATGTTCATTTTTTATTTTTATAATTCGAAGAAATTTCCATGGGAGCGTTTATACCTATAAACAAAGTTTACTTTGATTAGCATCGGTTCATTCTATAACAAAGAAAGGTAAGATTTTTAAGCATTTTTTCAGACTATGTTAAAAAGATTGTTGTGAATTTCTTCAAATTCCATAAATGTTTTTCTTCCTTATTTTGCTTCCAATTTTATCCGGAATAGTTTAAGGCACAGAGGAAAATTATTTGACCATAAAGTTGTTTCTCCTCGACTGAAAACCTATTCTAATTTTGAATCTGGATGGATGGTGGCCTCTGAAGAAATCATCTATCGGATTCTCCTTCTTATTTTACCTCGTTCTTTTTCATTTTTGGTGTCATAGTGTGTCTTAAAGTTTTGTGATTACGTGTTTTATGATTTTATGTATTCTCTGTGGTCTACTTTTTGCTTTCTAATGCATATTTTTTTATTTTTTACTTACTCATTGTGACTTTTGTTCTTTGTGTATTTGTCAGCACTCTGTAAATGGAGTTTTCTTTGTAGTGTGCTTTTCTTTAAAATAAATAAATAAATAAATTATTTATCTTATTGTATTTTAACCTCTATCACAGTTTTAATTTTCTTTAATTTGTTTTAATATCTTTAGCTTCGCAATTTTTCATGGATGCTGCTGCATTTACGCGCACCAGAGAAATTGCTTCTATTATTGTTCTTTTATTTATATAAGGTTTTTTTTCTTTAAACCACTTTCCTTATTTATAAAGGTTCTTTCTAAACAATTATTTATGTTCAATAAGCATTTCATTCCCGTTGTTTGAAACTAGCTAATACGTCCACCACTTCTATCAACAGAATCAAAAGATCGTTTCGGCATCAATCAAAAAATCATCTGCTCAAAATATATAAAATAATAAGTTATATTACTATGTTACTTATATATCTATAAAACAAAGTTCATATATCTATATATAATGCTTTAAGATTTTCAATAGAAAGCTAAGAAGCAAGTATTATGTATTATTTTCACTTCAACTTATCTTCTGAAGCTACTGAGACAAAATTTATAGCTCCAACTCAATTCAGTTGTAGGAAGTTTAGAGGTTATAAAAGTACACTTTGGAGTGAAGGAGCAATACTAGGTCAGACAGACACAGTCCTCGGGGACACAGAAGGAAACAAGTTTAGTGAAACTTCGTTTTGAGAAGGTTGGAAAAGTAAAAAGGCTTGGAGAAAGGATATTTATTATCGCTTCGTAAAGTAGTTGAATGAAATATAAACTAAAAGGGCGCGAAGCAAGAGAAAACATTTATTTCGGGTGTAAAATAACCATTCCCCTTCCCTTTATTAGTTGGAAGAACTTCTTTTAAAATGGAAATTTTTGTCAATGAACGCACGCATCTATTTCAGACATTCTAAAAATAATGTCCATATAATCTTTGAAATAAAATTTGCTACAATTTATCTACATGGAAGTTGGGAAGTAGTTAAAAAATAGGAGTGATAAATACTTGAATCAAGATTATATCTTATATATAGCTGAGTACTGCGAAATTTGTTTACCTTGAAGTATTAAACAATTTTTCAATGTTCTTTTTATTATTTCATGCCACATATTTGTGAAATGTGTATCACAGAAGCAAAGAAATGGAGTATTCCCTTCATATTCTGTTCAGAAACACATAGACAAAAATGCATCTGAAGTTGTTATCTCTTTTATTAATGGCTATTCAGCAAGAACATAATAGAAAGAATTTTTAAAAATCCAATTTTATTACTGTGCTAAGAAGTATATATATATATATATATATATATATATATATATTAACTATTTTCTAATTTTCTGTCTTTAACTTATAATTCTTCATTAGAAATATTGCGGAATCTTGAAATCAATATTTTTCTCAAATTCACTACCAGATAGTAGTGTTCCTTAAACATCGATAGTTTAACTATAGTTTTATATAGCTTCGATAGTTATCCTAAGCTATCGACTCAACTATCGATGGTATCGATAGTTACAAAACAATCGATACTATCGATAGTTTCAAAACAATCGATAGTATCAATAGTTTTCTCCCGGGCAATACTATCGATAGGCGCATTTTCAGTCGATAGTTTTAAAACTATCGATTGAAAATGCGCCTATCGATAGTATTGCTCGGGATAAAACTATAGATAGTATCGATTGTTTTGAAATTATCGATACTACCGATAGTTCAGTCGATAGGTCCGTGAACCCGATACTAACGACTTGGATTCGATAGTATCGATAGTCTATCGGTGTTTAAGGAACAATACCAGGTAGCGTGTTCAACTACCTGGTAGTGAATTCAAACTTCGCAAATACACCATTCGTATTAAATTCAGCAATTTCGCTTACCTGTCAGTAAGGACTCGTAAGCAACATTTTATACATACTCCAATCGTAAGCAACATACAGGTTTATTGACGTAAACATAGAAAACCAACACATAAAAGACGCAGCACAAGATAAGCACAGAACAGAAACAAATTGGCCGGAGGCTGTCTCTGCGAAACGGCCGCTGGGATTGAGAGGCGTAGACTTAATTACCTTACTCAACTGTGACATTCTGTGACTAAAGTAGCTCTATGTGACTATTAACTCTATAGTCTATAGTGACTATTAGTCTAGTGTTGACTATGTGAATCTATCTATGTAAATTTCTTCGTGATTTTCACCAACTTTGTAACTCGACACTGACTAAACCGTAATAACAAATTCTAAAATTATATTTGCAATCTTCAATGTCGACCTTTCTCTTTTAAATGAAATTAACACCACTCTCTATGTTATTTGGTTGCGGAGCTATAAGCGTTTAACTTTAACACGGAATTCGACGTAATTCAACAATTCTTGAGTAATATTTCGCGCGATCGATGCATGAATTGACTTAGTCTGCGTGCAAAATGTTTCGTGATTTTCACCAACTTTGCAGCTCGACTGTGGCTAAACTGTAAATCCAAATTTTAAAATTGCTTTTGCAATCTCCAATGTCTACCTTTCTCTGTTACATGAAACCAAAACCGAGTCTCTATGTTACTTGTTTGCAGAGCTATAAGCGTTTAACTTTAAAGTGAAAAGCGTCATCATTTTTTCCTTCCCCGACACACCATTAGACCACTATGGAGAGACGTAAGTCTACGTCAGAACAAGACATATATCAGAAAAGATAAGCTCAGACAAGACATCTTCGACTGAGAGTTACAATATAATATAGAAACCTGGAAACAGCGAGCAGCGCCACCAGGCGACATTCGTGAGCTCTTGTTCAACATAGCGCCACTTTTATGGAATTAAAATTTAACTAATAGATTAACCGAAAATCAAGTTCTGACGATATAAAAATAGTGCACTGTCATCCGAAGTTCACAAGTGCACTAAAATTGTATATAGGGAAGTGAGGCTAAAATCGATTAAAAAACTCCGTCTTTAACCCTTCAGCACACGCACCCATTTTTGGAACATTAGCACACGCGCGGGGTCATTTTGTCCCAAAATTGTTAGACACCTACTCCTTATTTTAGTGACTATTTGTACAAAAATAAAATATGGTCAAAGTATAAGAACATTTTTTCGTAGAAACAGACACAAATGTGAATAATAAGAAAAAGGAAGGTTGAACTTGTATCCTTTTTCCCCATTTTCTGTATTCTTTTCTTCTCCGCTGCGCACGTTAGTACGCCTCGATAACCATAAAGTTAAATTAACCTGAAACGTTAGCACACGCGCGGGTCAATTGGACCCGAACGCCCCCAATAAAAAGTGAGAAACCCCGTTTCACCGGTTTTGGCCTTCCTGTCTTCTTCTATTTCCCCTATGAATGTACATGAAGTAACAGGTTCAATTGTTTAGACATTCCAAGAATTTTTTAACAAAAGAGAAAGGGTGGGGTCAAAAAGTATTCATGCGTGTGTGACGGGTTAAAATTATGAAATAAGTCAAGTTAAGTAAAAAAATATATATAAAGATCTACATTAGACCGGTGAAGTTTCTTTCGCTTGCCAAGCAAGCTGGTATTTTAATTTCGTTTGTTCAAGACACTATGCTGTATGTAAAGCGAGAATTTCTCAAATTGATGTCCGTTGTGAAGGGGGAGTTGGAACCCTAAGTCCGTTAACCCTGACCTTCTTATTTCGATGCACAATTTCTCAATATCTGTTATAGATTCATGTTTGAAATTTTTTATACGACTAAAGTACATCTTTCTCATTATAGTGAAACAATTTTTTAAAAAATTCAAAAACTTCTTTTATACAAATTTTTTTGCGTCGAACAAAAAATGTTAAATTGGCAATTTCGATGTACCTTTTCTCAAACTCTGTTATAGGTACATGTTTGAAATTTTTTTATAAAAGCAAGAACACCTTTCTCATTATACTGAAATGCGCTTTTGGTTAATTTTTAATTACTATAAATTTACAAAATATTTAATTGGACATAGTGAAATTTTACCCTATTTTGGCACAAAAAAATTGTGAAAAATAAAGTTTTGAGCTTTTTTGGAAAAGTGTAACGATCCCATTGGACGATTGCAGCGCCACCTCTCTTGCTGAATATTTTTACCATGATATTCATTAGTTGGACGTTGGACATTTCCCTGTCTGGGATTGAGTTATTGTCCCCCGTTTGTAACATTAATTATAACTATTTTATTTACTGTAAATATTAATTTTGTGTAATGTGAAGTGTCTTTTGTGTAGTGACTGTTTATTTGTTAATTAAAAAATAGTTTAAAAGTAACTTTGTTTTTTCCCCAAATTCATTTTGTCTTTGTTTATTTATTTTCTTTTAGAGCTAGCCGAAATTTTTAAATAGTTGCTACAAAAGCAAATTCCAGTATAATGAGAAAGATGCACTTTAATTGTATAAAAAAGTTCAAACATAAATCTATAACAGATTTTGAGAAAAGGTACATCGAAGTAGAAGGGTTAGGGTTAACGGATTTAGGGTTCCAACTCCCCTGAAGTGCCCTGGTAGTCATCCTTAATGAAATATTTTCAGCCTTTAATTCTATATTAAAACCGTATGAGTTTATAACCTTTTATTACTTCGAATTCTTTAAAGGCAACCATGTGCATGTAAAGGATTATCGATGTTAGAGAAAACATAAGCTACTCCAGCTTGATGTTTCATTCAGAATCTTATATATTAAAATCAGAAGGTAAACAAACGTATGTATCTATGTCCGGCTATCTTCTCACGAACCACTGAACGGAGAAGCGCTCGGAAAGTACAAAAAGATGGGGAATAATTCAAGGAATCCATTTTGACAAATAAAATTGGAAATTTTAATTAATAAAAAAGATATTGATTAGAAACTAATTTACAATATTTTTCATTGTTGCAGCGCAATTCCAACCGATTTCATTGTTTAAACAAATATTTAATTGCATGTTTCTCTTTCATTGTTGAAAACTCCAACAATGCAATATGGAACCCTCAACAATGCAATATGGAACCCTCAACAATGCAATGTGGATGGCGTTTTGTGCGGGTTTTGGTAATTGATATAAAGAAATAGGGTAAATTGGTAGGGTAGGGCTCAAATAGAGTTTTTACTAAAAATGTTTCTTCCGTGAGATTTAACTTTGAGATTTCATGTATGTAGTGCATCTTGCTTCATGCGTTTATAAACCGGAAGCGGACAAATGAAAAAATATGGACCCCCAGCAACGCTGGTCATGTGACCTCACTTCTTCTCTCCGCCAGGGAATGACGCGTTATTCGAGATAGCCCGTGCAACTCCGGGCCATGCAGCTAGTTAATAGTTAAATTGACTAGACTTCTTAATCTCACTATTGAACGCCAGGGAACTAAATTAGGTTGATTCATTAATGGTTCTAGAGGCTATTCACAATATATTTAATAATGGGGGAAAACGTTGTACTTGATATAATACATCATATCGGAAAACGTTGTACTTGATATAATACATCATATCGGAAAACGTTGTACTTGATATAATACATCATATCAGAAAACGTTGTACTTGATATAATACATCATATCAGAAAACGTTGTAATTGATATAATACATCATATTGGAAAACTTTGTACTTGATAAAATACATCATATCGGAAAACGTTGTACTTGATATAATACATCATACCTATCGAACTGTTCGGCGAGAGACAAGCGATAACTCAGAAACTAAAAAATGTTCAACAATTTGTGTTAGCAACCTAATTTCCAAGTGGGCTGTTCTTCACTTCAGTGTGTAGAGGGCTGCGACGCAAACACAGCTCATGAGAATGAACAGATCCTATTCTAATTGAGCTGAAGCTCGCATTCATACGTGTTTAGAAGTTTTTCCCAGGTAATGTGAGTTGATTACTAACTCTAATTTTCACAATGTTAATATTTGTGCACAATATGATCAGAAATATTAAGAACGACTGCACTCAACCCCACAATGTATATAATAGAGCAGTGGAGTGGTACCAGAGAGTATGTGAGCAAGACAGTGAATTAGGGATGGCGATTATTGCAAAAACAACCGGTTTTCGGTTAACCGGTTTTTTTCACCTCAAGTTTTAACCTGGATATTAAAAACATTCAAAATAACCGGTTTTTTTAAATAACCGGTTTTTTTCAAATAGATGGTTTCTGAAATAAGCGGTTTTGAAATAACAGGTTTTTGAAATAACAGGCTTTTGAAATAACCGGTTTTTGATATAACTTGTTTCTGAAATAAGCGGTGTTGAAATAACAGGTTTTTGAAATAACAGATTTTTGAAATAACCGGTTTTTTTAAATAACCGGTTTCTGAATTAAGCGTTTTTGAAATAACAGGTTTTTTGAAATAACAGATTTTTGACATAACAGGTTTCTGAAATAAGCGGTTTTGAAATAAACGGTTTTTGAAATAAAAGGTTTCTAAAATAAGCGGTTTTGAAATAACAGGTTTTTGAAATAACCGTTTTTTTTAAATAACCGGTTTCTGAAATAAGCGGTTTTGAAATAACCGGTTTTCGGTTTAAAAAAAGAAAAAACGTTGGTAGACAAAAAAAATTTTAATAATAATATACAATAAGTAAGTATTGATACAATAAGTAATTAATGTAATCAGCAATGATTATAAATAATTAACACAATATGTGATAATAAATAAGTAATTATTACAATAAGTAAGTATTATAGACAGATCTTTATATTGACATTGTTTTCGCAAGAAATTAATTCATTGGCCAATATTTATCATCACATCTGCCCATAAAGAATCTTTCAGCAATGTGTTGATCCGCGAGTCGACACCTCTCAGCGGAAACAACATCATTCAACGTAGATACTAATATTACGGAAGCCACAGAACTTCCGTCTAAAGATAAATATTTTTTGGCTACAAAAAACAGACGCCTTTTGCAAACAGATTTTTTTATTAGTATTGTTTTTGCAGGAAATCAATCCATTTTCCAATATTTATCTGTTCATAAAGACTCTTTAAGGAATTCGCCAACCAACAGACGCCTCGAGGTAGTGATTGTTTGTGATTGGCCTAAGATGATGAAATTGAAAGCTTTATAACTTGGTAAATTCTAGACAAGTCGAACCTAAAATCGAGCCTATCTTCCGACGCGGTTTTTTTACTCGTTTATTGGATTTTACAAAAATAACCGGTTAAAACCGGGACAAAAAATAACCGAAAAACCGGTTAACCGAAACAAAAAACGGTTTCGGTTTAAACCGGTAGGTGTTTCCCATCCCTATTAAGAATCCATGTTAGAAATTCTCAATGTTAGTATTGAAAACATTAGAATGAATTCACTTTTAGAGGTATTTTACTAAGAAATTACCGAAAATCCTTCTTTCTTGACTGTGAAAATCAATAGCACAAGCTACCAAAACTCCTAGACCACGTTGCACCGTCTAATTAAAAACATTAAATATATCAACAAAAGTAAGGAATTTATTCCGTTTCCCTATCTTACTACAAGCCGGGAAATAATTTTAAAACTAGATTTGATTTAAAGTTTCGTAGTGGAGTTTTGATTGCTCTCCATCTGGAGATCTTCCATTATATACAAAGTTTAAGAAATCAAACGCCATGTAATTATGTTCAATTTATAAACAGCAGCTGTAATTTCTCAGGTCAGAACATCGTAAAATACTTCAAATTTCCTAAGGTGCATCTCCGCTTCTTTCCAATAAAGTAAAAGTAATTTATTTCAGAAAAAGTTTACACAGCGATTTTAATTAAATTCGGTAATTAATATTATTAAAAAGGAATTTTGCTCAAAAAAACAGTGGAAATATTGGCATGTACTTTCTAAGAAAAAGTAATTAAATGGAACAGCTTTTATGGCTGATATTTCCTCAAATTTGTAACTCAAAGAAATAAAATGTTAAGTCTCCTGAATGATAAATTAAAGTTTTTAAACTACAGTTGGATACTTTTATAATTTTCTTTCAATTCATTCATTTCAAGAGGAATAAAACTCATGAGAGTGAAAAATTCATATAATTATCATTCAATTGCTTTTTATGCATTTATAAAATATTAAGAAGTGTCCAGATTTAATTTTCAGTATGTTTAATCTATATGTTTTACAAAACTATTACTAATATAATAGCCCAGGTCTGTCTCTCGGTAACGCTCTGATGTCACCAACAATAAAATTCGCGCCATACCACTGCGAGACGTTAAACAGCATTATTTCATTGTTAGAGCACCTAAATTTCAGTAATTTTAAATTTAAAAGAGTAATTGTCGTTCTAATTTCAAATTTAATGGCTCTAAAATAGTGAAATAAAATTTGCTATCCATTGATATAAAATTTATCTCACTATGATCAATAGTTCCCGCGAAATTTTAAATTATATTAATCATATACTTGAAATTTATTTCCGTTTTTTAATAGAAAGTAGTAAATTACTTCAGTGGTATATCATGCGCGTGATATAGTTTGGACGGCACGATACATCTCATTATTATGTGCATTCGTGATGTTATAATTTGATAATATTTTTTGGCTACGTTAAAATTCACACAAATTCATCTGAAGTACAAGGAAAATTGTTAAACAACGAAAAATACTTCACACGGAATGTTGTTTACAAAGAGTTTTTTTGAATGAAGAAATATGTAAATAATATGGAAATGAAAAAGAAAATTTCCTGCCATAAAACATATATTTATTTTATTTGTTTTCAATCCATGGGAAACATTTCTCTCGCTTATATGTGTATTAATATAACAAGTCAGTTTTGACGGGAAATCTCGCGAATGAAAAGGCAATTTGCACCCGTCATGCCATGACAAGAGATTTTCTAGTTCACTAATACTGAGTATAATTGAATCACTGATATTTGAGTCAACTTAAAGTGATACTTTTTCAACTTCTATTTTTTCTTGGAACAAAATAATATGGGAGAGTTGGGGTAGATTAATAATCGGGAACATTGATTCAATACATAAATTCTCTCGCAGAGTATATTTTTCTGCTTTGCTCACTGAGAAGTTAAAGTTGCAATTGAATCAAACCGCTAAACTTCTCGTCTAAGTGAATTTTTCTGTAAGTATGTGTTGCGTGATTTCTTTAGCTAGTTACGTTTTCCTGCCAGGGAATCTACTCCAAATGTAGGAAAAAACATTTATCTTTCTGAACTATATTAAGTTTTGAGACTATTTAGCGTTGTTTTTGTGTGGCCACTTATTTTAAATAAAATGGGCTCTTGAGGCACATTGATACTCGTCTTCCGTATGTATCAATGTGCCTTAACAGCGACTACTTTGCAACATCGTCTTCAGAAATGGCAAACACGTAAAACTGAACTACCTAAGAGAAACACGCAATTAAGAATTTTTTGAAACAATGAAAACGGTTTGAATTTCATTGCAAAAATTAAAAATATTTTTTGTAAATAAAGTGTAAAATATTTTTCACGAATTTATCAAAATTAGAGAAAAAAAATTGTATGGCAAATTAAGGTATCCGACGACGTTCGGGGGCCTCTTTTTTAAATAATGCTATTTGAAGCAATATTTTTGTATTTTTATATGACATTTATGCTAAAACTTAATCAAAGAAAATAGTAACGTTAATTAAATATTTTTTTAAAATATTTGAAAATACTTAGAATTTTTTGCTCTAAATTTGATTTTTTTTCAAACACTCTCGTTCAAAAACAAATGACCAGAATATTAAATGCTTTAGTATATATAATAACTCAACTATTGGCTAGGTCCTGAAGCAAAAGTTTTACACTGTATCAAAAAGCATGTAAATTATAAGAGTTTAATTGTGAAATCATGAATTTTTAGGAATTTTGGCCTTTCTTCAGGCCTCAAAAGATACATAAACTTTTAATGGAACATCATTGCACTTATCTTTTGGTTTATTACCTAGACAATAGGGTGGATCGAAAAGTATAGGAAAAATTTTTTTTTTTGAAATTGTTTTTGGCATGAGGCGGGAAAGTTGTGTCTTAAGTATATTAGTTTATATAATTTTTTTCATTGAAATTCATTTATATCTTCCGGTGCCCCAAGCGCCTCAAAAATAGTTAAAAATTGAATTTTTCACGAAAATTTGCAATTTTTTTTGTTTTGTTTTGAAATTATTTTTGGCATGGGGTGGGAAAATTGTGTCTTAGTTATATTAGTTTACATACATTTTTTTATTGAAATCCATTCGTATCTTCCAGTGCCCCAAGTGGCCCAAATATAGTTAAAAATGACATTTTTGGGGGGAAATTTATAAAAAAAATATTTTCAAAATTTCCTTTAGCGCCGGGTAAGAAAGTTTTGTTTTGGTATATTAGTTAACGTTTTTTTTATTATTATTAAAGTTCATTCATATCTTCTAGTGGCCCGAAAACCCCCCAAAATGTTAAAAATTGACATTTTTACAAATATCTATTAAAAATTGTAAATTAATGAAAAATATTTGAAAAATTGGTAGATTATTCAATTATTAAAGTATAAACTTATAAATAATTATGATTTTATAATAATACATGAAGTATAAATTTAATAGTCAAAGCAATAAATCACAAAACTTATAAAAAGTTAACTTAATCATAGATTTTTTTCTATTAGTTTGAAGATTTACATATTTCTAAAGGATGTAATCCGTTTTGGTATTATGCTTGATAAGACTTCTTGATTGTATCCTATTCAATATGAAGCTGTGTCTCTTCTCTTCTCCATATACACTTTCTGACGCTTCAGACACTATGCGAAAAAATCTTTCTACAGCTTGGGTATGGCATGGATATTTTGAACATTCCTCCTTCTAACTTTTACCATGTCCTCTATTTCTTTAAATGGCACATTCATCAAAAGGGGTGGTTCAAAAGGTCCAACTCGTTGCCAGTTAATAAGTGCAAAAAAATCCTTTTGGTACTTGAAAAATTCTTATTCTGATGATCCTCTGTTTTCATTTCTAGCACAAATTAGTTTTCGTAGTGCTAAAGACCTTATATTCTCTCTGTTATCTGTGAGAATTGACAATAGAATAATTTTCTGGATGACAAAAGACGCTTTTTAGTTCAATAAAAGTGTGTACTATATTTCTTAAATTGGGTTCTAAATATCTAAAAAATGAAATAAGTCTCCAAATATGCAGCACTCCTTCTCTTATGGAGAGCTTTGTCTTGACATGGAACCATACAGGTTGCATATACCTTTATAATATATGTTGCAAGAATAATAAGATTGTCAAATGGTTTTTTTGTGACCACATACAACCTTAAAATTCTACCTGCAATTGTTAGCCACCTTGAGTGAACAACTGGACCAGACTGTCTTAATGCCAGGTCAGAATAACATTCATTGCTTGATATCGTTAGGGAAATATCATATAGATATTGCTGATCCTTGCTGAGAACCATTCTATCTATATTATCTGGCATATTCTCCCCACTTATTGAAGAAAAAGGAGCTACAGGTAACCTCCTCGTAGGCTTTGATTGATTTACCAAGTGGCAGACAAAATTCTTTAGGACCAGTTCTTGCACCATCCAAAGAATTTAGTAGATGACGGAGAGACAACTCATTTGTTTGAAGCAAACAAATTCACCATTGTAATGGTCTATTGAGGCCAATTCCATCAAGCAAATAATACCTCCCTTGTGCCCAGTATTAACATTTGTTCCATAGCATCCCATTACTGTTAGCCCATTTAATTGCATATTATGTGTTCCAAAAAATTGAGTATTGCTTCTTTTATGGCTTTATCTCCTCCTCTTCTAGCAGTAACAATCCCGATATACACAGGTAGGTTCGTTTACAAGAGTATAATGCTCCTCCTTCGTGATCTTTGGGTAGTACTTTGTGTCCTTCTTAATTAGCACGTTTGTGTTGTCTTTTCTCCCATCGAAATATAATCCGGTTAAAAGACACCAAGACACTGTTAACTTAGTAGACTTTGCAACTGCATTTTAAAGCTTTTTACGTTGTCTACTAATTTTATTGAGATCTACTGCATGCGAAGCCTCTCCTTTGTGTGCAATTCCAATGTCTTGTAGAAGAGCACTGGCAAATGCAGTAGCTGTTCTATCTGAAATTCCATATCGATCACATTCCTAAGGAAGGGAAATCTAAATGATTTTATGATTGATATTCCAAGGTAATTACATCCGTATATGTATACAAGGACGAAGACATAGTGTTGAGCTCAAGTAGCTCCATTGATTGAGCATGAGCAGCATCAGCATCAGTTTTAACCATTTTACGTTTTATTCTTTTGTCTTCCAACAGTTTTCTTTTTTCCTTTTCTCTCTTTTTTCAGTAGCAATTACTTCCACTTCTCCAATAACCATTTTCCTTTCTAATATTAGATCTTTTATAAACAATCGGTCAGCAAGTGGAATTTTCATGTCTTTTTGGAATTTACATGTATCGAAATTTGCTATCCAATTTTTGTTGGTATTTTTTATCACTCCTTCGCCCTCTCCTCTACGTTTCTCCCTGTAAAATCGTTTCTTTAACACATTTTAAATTTTTAATTCGAAATTTGCATAAAAAACATTTCTTTTGCAAATATTTAAGCGTCTTGGGGCACCGGAAGATATTAAACAAAGTTGAAAAAATTTTGCATATATGCTAGTACACTTAAAAGACAACTTTTGCACCCTATGCCGATTATTTTATCCACACTTTGAATTTTCGATCCACCCTACTAGACAATATCATAAAAAATATGTATGTCAAATTTGAGGCTGATGTTTTAAATTGAATATTATTTATCGTGTTTAAAAAATGAAAATTTTGGAAAAAATCACATTTCCAGAAAAATGAGTTTAAAGTTTATGTTTTTAATTTACTGTGAGAAGAAAAAAGAATTTTTCTTCAATACTCCGAAGTTCTGTAGACTAGTTCTTCTTTTTCACCATCTTAGTTCACTTTTTTTTAAATTTTCAGTGATGGAATTTTTTTTAGTCGTTTTCTGAAGCTTCATGAGTATCGTTATCTACCATTCAGCTGCTGTCTACAGATTTCAATATTTTTTCAGTCAAATAAATTTTCTATGCATGCTAGTTGATCTGGAGATATTTTTAGTGATTAATATTTTTTATAAGTAAAATTTATGTGCTTTTCGTATGTTTATTATCAAAATTTCATCATTAATGGAAAATCAAGGTACTATAATTATTTAAAATTGCTTAAATTTGCAACAATCTCATAGAAAACAAAGAAAGTCACACTTAAAATATTCCAAAATAGTATCTGGTATATTGTAAATAGTACAAAACAAAAATAAACAATAAAATTTAAATCTGTTATGTAAAAACAATGAAAAATGCTTCTTTATCGTATTGTTTACTATTCTATTTTCAGCTGTTAAGTTCTACTAAAATGTCACGAAATTCATCTCTGGTCATCAGAGATGTAAAATAAAAACTGTTTTGAAAACTTAAAAAGATAAGACATTAAAAAAATTTTGATTTTCGGTCAAAAATGGGCTTTCAACGTAGGCTGATACCTCAATTAATATTATCAAAAAGATAATTTTTTTGCCTTTTCAGATGATGTGAAAATTGTTAATCTGCTATATTATTTTCGTAAATTATAATGGAAGAAGGAGAAATTGCCATAATTTTTAATTAATTAAAATTTCAAAAAACGGCTCAGAGGAACATATTCCATCTCTCCATTGTATTTTTACATGCACATTCTCCTTTATTATTTGTAATTATTTTCTGAGTCATTATTGTTTCATTTTTCCAGTCTCATTAAACATGCTGAATTTTGATTAAAATAAAAGTTTGTTACTTTGTTAAAACTTTTAAACTTTGATTTGGAATACAAAATTTTTGATAAAACAAATTTGGTTTTATCAAAAACCACACTTATTAATCATCATTATTCAATGTGCCTCAAGCGTGTATCAATGTGCCCCTAGTATGACGCAGATTGATACAAATCCATTTTTAGGAAAAAGTATGATAAGTATTTAATTATCCCATTTATGACCAAAACTTGACAGAAATCCTATATCAGATTAGCACAGGTATAGATATAGGCTTATAATTCTAAGTATCACCGTTAGTAAAATCATTTTTTAGCTTTCCATATAAAAGTGTATCAATGTCTCCGCATTTCCCCCTAAAAATTATATGAGTGAGATAAAGTATATTTTGTTTTCAAGAAAAAATGTTAAATATTATCGGTTGATAGTTGATCTTTGGACTAAATATTGAACCTCAAACCTTGCAAAGCAGAATTTTGTTTGAAGGAATTCACTTCATTTACAGAACTTCGAAGTGTTTGAAAAATCCATGGATAGCAGAATTCAGGATTTTTGACGTGAAATCGTCTTTCCGCTTGTTACAGTGATAGTCGGTCGAACTTCCTTGTCTGACAAAATACCGTCAGATTTGAAGCGCTAATAACTACGAGATTAACAATGCGAAAAGAATGGTTGACCCCACAACGGATAGATCACATATGTAAGAGTTTGTCGCACAGTATTTGTTTTGCTTGTGTGACGTCATCGTACCAGTGTAGGCGCATGCGCGTGATTGTTACGAATTAGCTTCATGTAAGGTTATAAATAAGTGTAGCGTCGAAGCGCATTTAGCTAAGAGGTTGATTCTGCTGCCATTTTAACAAGCTTGAGGAGTATTACTAGGACCCAAAGTGATACAATAAAAATATTTATCAGAATATAAGTAAAAATAGGTATTAAATTGAAAATTTCAAACTCCGCATGCTTTTTGATTATAGCACGCAGAATTTTCTTTCGAATTGTACGAAACTTAGTGCATACTTGACAATACGTAAAAGGAACATTGTATTAAAATTTGAATTCAAAAATTTTAATATTACGGGAAATATGAGCATTTGTAGTAAATAATGTTTTACTGCGCATACGCTAAATGTAGTTCTATAACTGTCAACAGATGGCGCCATCAAAAGCTGCTCTAAATAAAACACAAGAAAGGCGCAGTTCGGGTCCGCGCCTTAGATTTTTCGTGAGTCGTATAATGGTTATAGAATAGATAAATCACAAATTTATCACATGTAACAAGGGTCTGTGGTAGCTTATGATTTATCTATTTTGTAACCATTATGCTACTCTGTGTACATATTGTATTAAAGAGATTGATAATTAAATTACATATTAATATGAAACACATGTTTTATGATTTTATCCCGACGTTCTCACGAAAAATCTACGGCGCGGATCCGAACTGCGCCTTTCTTATGTTTTTTTAAGTTGATCATAATTTAAGTGAACATTTTCGAATTATGTTCATTTCCTTTAAACTGATGCTTTCTATTTTCATGAATGAATTCCTAAATCATCTTATTCATCCTACACTGGACAGAAATAAAATCACTGATCTGTCTGCACAACCACTGATCTGTATTGCATATGAATTTGAGTAACAAAAAGATATAGACTGACTTCAGCGGTAAATTCATGATAATTAGCTTTGTTTCCTATTTTTGAAGCACAGAATCTATTATTCTATTATTTTGTCAAGACAGAGGAATGTTTTTGCATTATTCAGGAATGCGTAAATATCTCTGAAACTAGTTTTGTAGGAAAATGGATCGTCTATCAGGTGAAGACTGAAATTATTTGAGCACGGTCAGAATGGAAAGCCATCTCGTGTAAATTAAATGTCTACACAATATTCGATTTTTTTTATCTCTATCCGAATTTGAATTTCAAGCTTTCTATGCACCTGCATAGTATGAATGAAATCTTACAAAAGGAATCTCAACATCGGAACAGTTTAGTTTAGTTATATTAACGTCCCATTTTGAAGCAAGACGAGGGCTATTTTGGGTCGGAACTCGTAACTTTGGGCCGTGGTCCGCTGATTATTACTACACCTGAACTGGTGCTCCCTTCTCCAAACTTCCGCACCACACCAGCAACTTATGGGTGGAATGCCACTGATAATTAAAATTGGGAATGTATTGTTTGTTTCTTCCCGGCCATGGTAAATTTTTATTAGTAAATAACTTTCAATCCATATGCTGTTATTTGCATTGTCTCCTTGGCCGTGTGAGCCCTTGTAATTTCGAAACTTCTATGCTAATATGTATTTAATTTTCACCCATGTTGCGGGGTGCAGTATGTATATATGAGGAAAAACTTTTAATAAATGCGAGTGGGGCTGGCGTCCTCCTGCTGCTGGTGGTCAGTTCTCTTTCCCTCCGACTCTTTAATGCCTTAAACCCAGTAGGGTAGGCTGGGTCGGGGTGGGTTGTATAGCACCACACCAGCAGGAGGACGTTTGGCCACTACGTATGATTTAACGTGCAACAGGCTCCATGCACGGCGGATTTTCAATGTAATCGGGTTTCGAACCAAGTCCCTCACCATTAGGCCACCGCAGCTTCCAACTTAGGAAGAGAGAAAACTTGTTCTGATAAAGCGTTCCTCATTTTATTTCGTTTTCTATCACTCTATCGTGCATATATTTGTTTTCGTTTTAGTTAAAAATTTCTTTGAACATTTTACCTTAATTTATTCATGTAACTTTCTTGGTTTAGATTAGTTATTCTTAAATTTTTTTCTTTGTTCCTGAAATTTGCTTTTTTGTAAAGAAATATAATTTATATTTTATGTTATTTGTTTATTTCTCTTATGTTAACCATTTTGGTAAATTCACTATATACCATTAGAACTATTTTAATCTAAATTATTAATTTGG
>BGPR01026324.1:9667-21613 GCA_013235015.1 Araneus ventricosus | reverse complement strand
CTTTCTGCACCTTTAATTTTGTAATTATTTTTATTTGTATGTAATGGACCTTGAGAATTTTTAATAGAAAAGTCACATAAACCATGAACAAAATAATAAAAGAATGAAAAGAGAACACAGAATGAGTTTTTAAGTTTTATTTTTTGATATTATCTTAAATTGCATTGATTGACCTTGAGAACTGCTATTAACAAAGAGACATAAACCATGCTCAGTGAAAAGTGAATAAGGCATGCTAATTTTTAAAGTTTTTACAAAGAGCAGAACGCTGTATTGAATAGTTTTTATGCCAAAGATACATAATTTAACTGAAGGCATAAAAGAGAAGTAGTAGAACAGCAGGAATATTTCTGTAATTTACTAGATTGAAGATAAAATGGAGAAGGATATAATGATTATAAACATGGTTTAATGAAAGTATTTCTTTAGAAAATAGATGAGAGATAACGTGTTTTGTATTGACATCAGTTTTCTTGAAATATTTTTTAATTTAAAAGAACATTTACCATTGCCCAAGAATGAATTTCTTATTTTTAATCTTGTGTAGAGAAAATAACTGTTATCATTTTTATTTTGACACTGGTATAATATTTGATGCGTAGTACATAGAGCAGCTGAAGTTTAAGAAAATTCAGCGTCATATTATTAAATTTTAAATAATTAAATAATAGATATACTAAACAAAAATTAAAATTAAAAAAGAAAGATAAGTATAGATAAGAAACAGCAGATTTAAACAAAAACGATGACAATACATCTTTAAGCGTACAAACGCAACAGCCTCAAGTGATTGCATCAACAGAAGTTTAAAACGATAATATTTAAAACACATAAAAATTAATTTAGAAAGTAAAAAATGTTCAAAACGGAAGAAATGAATGAGAAATCGAATGACAAACTTTATCGAAGACCACTCACCATAAAGATTCCAATTTAATCAATTTTTAAATAATATTTTCATTAAAATTTAATCAATTTATAACTGTTAAATAATTAAAAATACTTTCATAACATCGTTACATCGAAGGTCCATATCAAAAAGGCGAAGACTAGAAATTCTAAATCTTGATGCATTGGCACGTAAAGTTGATTGTTCCACCGAAAAATCTTATTTAAAGCACTGTAATTTGAAACTCATAAATTGTATAAGTTGGATTTGAATTTGTTGCAATTTTGTAGTGTTTGAAATAGTTGCAGTTTTGTAGTAAGTAAAGGAATTCTCTTTCCTTTATCAAATATGCATAAATTATAAGAAGTTATGGTGTTGAAAGCAAAAACAATTTGTATTTTGTATCAGTCTTTTTTAATGAGATTTTTAACTTATTCAATTATTATATATTTTTTAAAGAAAATAAATTGAAATGAATCTTTCGTTTTAAATTTTTTTTTTATCGAATTCAACTGAATTTCCATGCAAAGAACTCCACTCTAAAATGAAGCTGGGAATATTTTATATCTACAGAATAATGTATGATGTTCAGTAACCTGTAAAAGTATCCGCCTAAGTTTGTATTGTAATTTTTTATAAGTATGATTTATACAGACAAATCTATTTTACGATAAGGAAGAAAGGGATTGCACATGTTTTCTTCTATAATGTCATTTGTACTTTTCTTTAAAACATATTTTCTAGAGTAACTTTTCTGTAAAAAATTGCCCCACCTCAAAGCATTTAAAATAAAAACATTTTGAATTTGGGTGCGTAATCAGTGTGAAATATAAACCATTCAGATTACTTATTAAATGCAGTATCTCATCTATTAACGTATTAATTGAATAAGCTAAATACTTTTCTCTTACATTTTGCGATAAAGTAAGGAATATTAATGCAGATCAGCAGTAAATGGCAACAAACGTCAAGGAGTTCGAGAAACAAAATTGAGTTGTACCACATGCATTTGCCACAGATGTGAAAAATCAGCTTATTTTCAATTTTGACTAGTACATACCCTTAATTTTTAACGTGATAATCTTTATAACCGGCATTCTATCTTTAAATTCCATTATGTGACATGCGTGATCCAAAAAGAGATGTTTATAACTGGCATACTATCTGTAAATTCCGTTATGCGACAAGCATGATACAAAAAGATATGTTTGTAACTGGCATACTATCTATAAATTCGATTATGCGACATGCATTATACAAAAAGATATGTTTGTAACAGGCATACTATCTGTAAATTCAATTATGCGACATGCGTGATTCAAAAAGATATGTTTGTAACTGGCATACTCTCTGTAAATTCGATTATTCGATATGCATTATGCGAAAATCGTTGTAAAAGCTCCACATGGCACAACATTGAACCTAGAACTATCAAATTTGGCAGGTACCTACTTTTTGGGTAATAGGTGCTTATTAAGAAAAGGTTTTTAAAATTTTTAATTAGATTCTTAATTAAAAATTAATCGAAATGTTAACGTTTTTCCTCAATAATTTTGGAACAAATTATCGCATAAAAACCATTTTTACTTCATTTTAAAATTCCAAAAATTAGCTTTTCAGTGGTACAAATTTTTATTTCTATGCGATGTTTTGTCTAATTTTAAGAAATTTAAAAATATTTTTAAGTATATTTTACAACAACGCTTTTCATTGTCTTAATTGCCGCTTTTTAACATTGCGCGTTTCTACAATATTAAATATATTTTTTTGTGCACTCGTTATCGTTGTAGAGAAAATTTTTAAAAACAATATAAAGGAAGACGAATCAAAGCCAAAACATTATCATGCAAAATTATTCCGGACTGAATGTTCGAATCTTCTTTAATATTTTATAATAATATTATTTATTCTTCAATAATATGTTAAATGAAGTAAAACGTATAAAATTAAGCGTTATGATAATAAAAATAATTATTTTATGTTTCTATTTCGAATGGCTTTTAGTTTTATTTGTTTAATTTAGAATAAATAAAATATCAGTTGAGTTAACATTAAATAAATGTTCTCTGGCATTCTTTTTATTTTTAACATTAAAAAATGCGTCTATTCTCTTTAACGTTACTAAGGTGAAATCACCTGACTTCGCTTATTAAAAATAACAAAGAACTGCTTTAGAATTGTTTAAATTAGTATTTATATTTGATTATTTCCAATTCGATTATATTTATTATCCAATCTGTCGATTTATATGAGAGCTGACGATATTTCCCCCATTATTTTTAGATTTTTACTATATTCAGTAACTGTGATTAGTATACAATTAGTGCGTATATAGCAGTTTCAGATAAAAATTCTGAGACACTGCAATATTTTGTTAGATTTTTAATGAGATTTTACCTAATTTTGAAATCAATTGATAGCTCTCTTTGAATACTGGCCAGGTTGCATCAAGTCCAATTTCAGACACAAAAAGGCTCCCCAGTATTGCCAAAATTAATAGATTTGTGCTCTTCTCCACTCCTAGATCATTAAATATTTGAATTAAATTGGTAAAATTAAGTAATCTTTAGTTCACTTAACGATTGACTCATAAACAAGGTGAAGGTTAGAACCAGTTTATTCTAGTTGAATTTATTTGGTTATCAATGCTGACCTTCTTGACATAACCCCTTTCGTTTTTAACCATTTGAATACAGTTTGTCTCGTGTTTTTTTTAATAGAAGACAGGAAAGATAGTTAGCCTTTTTCCGCAAATTGTCTCGGTTTATAGTTTATTAACTTACGAAATCCTAAAAATCAACATAAAAAACAACACATTAGGCTAATAGTATTTTGGGAATTTATAAAACAATAAAAAGATTTCCTTTTACATCCTGAAAATTTAATACAGATATTTTTGCTATGGTTTTAAATCAGATTGTATTTATTTTCTTTATAGACTCTTTCCTGTTGGTTTAAATGAAGTTATTTATCACAAACAGGAAACTATAATGTTTAACAATCCTCTATCATATATTAAAGGTATGCTCATATTCATTAATTGTAGAGCATCAGGTGTATTTAAGAAGCGCATGTAGATAGTATGCACGGTAATGTTCCACACGTGCTTGTGGCATGTCAATTGCCACATGCTTGCTAGTGCGGCATTTCTAACAACCTCAACAACAACACGTGAATGGACTTCATTGTTCCCAATTTATTTTTTTTTTTTGTCCGTGAGACAGCGGGTGGGTTAAGGTATCCGACTGTGTTCAGAGACATTTTTTTGAAAAATAACTTATATATATATATATATATATATTAATGTTATTTTTCAATTGCATATGTTATAAAACTATGAAAATATTGTAAAATTAGTCTTCCAAAATAATACTTTAAAAAAAACTGAGAAATTTGAAGAAAAATGACTAAAATATTTGCCTTACGCTAACAGCCATAGACAAAATCATATTCTAAATATACATAAATCCTTGTAGGAGTACATTTTTATGACAGTTGTCTGTGTTATGCTCTAAAATCTTTCTTGTACTTCAAAGTAGTTTTCAGATATAGCTGAACATAGCTACTAAACTGGTAATTTTTCATAAAAAATGGTTTTCGTTTATATTTAAGCACTTAAAAATAATACTTGATTTTAAAATTGACCTTAGTTTTTAGAGGAAAACATCAAGCGTATTACAGAAAACAATCTCAGAAAATTTCCTATCCATACTTGAATAACGTTTTGAGAAATCATTGTTACGGTCGACAGTTTTCCCTCAAAAATATCATTTCTCAGAAAACACATTTAGAGTTTTCATGCAACATAAAATAATGCTTACAGTTCGGTAATAAAACAGCTGTAACTCCATTTGTAATTCACGTAGAGTGAAAAGTGAGACAGTTTCAGAAAGCTGGATAAACAGGCTACAAAATTAAGTCATAAAAAGTTTTTAATAATTTCATCAAAAACGACGATTTTAAAGCAGTCGGATACCTTAAAATGATTTTTATTTCATTTCATTCGTCAACGTGAAACTGGGCGCAGTAACATAATAGAGAATCAATCGTCATTTTATAGGTTTCTAATTCACCGTTGTAAACTGCGCCAAAGTGTCTGTCATTTGCTCTGTAAAACTGAGCCACCTTCGAGTCTTTGCACTACATTTAACTTTGGAGATACAGTAGAGCCCCGGGAATCCGAACTAATTGGGGCTCCCGGATAATCCGGATTCTGGGGAATTAGGATTATTCGGGAAATTCAGTAAAATGCTCTTGATATATCAAATGCAGTACAGTATTGAGTCTGGGTGCTATGTGAAGGCGTAAGGAGGTGCAGTGGCAAACAAGTTGAGGGTAAAAAGAAGATATCCGAGTTTGTTTCCACTAATTAACCCTTTGAACGGCAAAAATATTTCAGCTGAATGCTTTGAAAACGGCCTCTCTGTAGCTAAATGGTGAACGCAAATGTTTCGGAACCGGTTTTCGGGTAATAAACAGAGAGCATTTTTCTACGACGGAGCCGGTTTAAGAGTAATAATCGAAGAACGACTTTCTGCGAAGGAGCCGGTTTTATAATAGTAATCAGAGAGCGGCTTTCAACGTTTCAGCCGGTTGAAGGGTTAAGGTGCTGTATTCATTCTTAAAAACCAATTCGAATACTTCTTTTAAGTTAGGATTAAACATTACCTTCGTTTATTATTCGTAATTCTTATTTTTCCTTCATTTTTGAGTGAAAAGTTTTCAGAAAATTAAAAAAAAAATGTTAGGATTATCCAAAATTTCGGATTTCTGAGGTTGGTATTCCCGGGGTTCTTCTGTAATTGTATACTTTGGAAAAATACAGTATTTTAACTGTCGCAACTCCTTTGGTTTGGATAACCAAGTTGGCCGTGAAATAAATTGCTAAATAATACATACCTTGCAGGTCGAAATAAATGAGTTTATTGAACTAAACTAATTAACTTTAATTAAATTAGGTGAATATTTACAGTTATTTACAAATTATACCAGAGAATCATGTTTGGTGATTCGAACGACCCATCCAAGCACACCACGTCTTAGCAAGTCTTCTCACTAAGTGTTTTTTGTAAGGGAAGCAACCCGATATATATGATATCTGTTACAACATTAGATTGTTTTCGTGATGTTTTTAGAAAACAGCTACAAACATATACTTAGAACTCCACTGCATAAGAAAGTCCAATTTCAGATGCAGTACTTTTGCAACAATGAGATCCTCTATTATCGAATGACGATTAGGTTCCCATGACTGGAGCACTCATTCAGCTCTTAGAACACAGCAACCAGTTAACATTAACAGAAAAGCTCTCGTCTCCTTTTCGTTACAAAGTATCGTGGTAAGCTTCTCCATTCCCATCAACACGTGTCTGCTCCCTCCGTCGAGCTATATCTGGCAAATCCCACTTCCTCCGAGCCGAGTTTGGCGGAAATCTCATTCGAGCCCCCCTCCTCCCAATGATCTAAACCCATCCGGCGAACAGCATCCAAGCGAACAATCACACCCGTAATGGACATCCCTTCACTCACTGCGAAACAGATAAAAGGATGCTTTTTTGGACACGCGACTCCACAATGGGACGAGCGGTTTCTGGTAACGTGTTTTCGAGGTGGAGGATTCGGCAACGGGGGATTAAAAGGTTTTTTTCCCATTTCTGTATCTCTCATTGTGGTTTGATGTTTTCTGTGGGTTCCTTTTCTCACGTAGATTACGATATATGGTAAGGTGACCAACATCCGCTGCAACAATAGGAGGATTCAAATAAATTGAAGCTACAAAAATATCATAAATATAAGAAACAATTCATTGCGACAATAATACCGAATACACAATGATATGATAAATGCGTAAAAAAACATTTGTAGCATAATTTATTGTGCACTTTTCGAGGAAGGACAGAACTTACAGAAAGAGGACGGATGGTCGCCTTATGTATGGCAATACACATTGGAATTTTGGTTTGGTTTCTGTGGAGATTAACCACTGATTTCTCTCCACTGTCTAAGTAGATGACACTTTCTGTTCTGGGAATGTGTTGTCGTTTTGATTCAATTAAGGTTTCATAGAACACTTGGGAAGTTAATGAGTAACTCTTCATTTTTTTGTGTCGAATTATAACGAATGACGTAATTTTAGACTTTACGCGTAAAAATGCCATAATTTGATGCACGAGTAAACTCGGGAGAACTAGTTAAGTGGTTAAGGCACAAGGGCCATTATTTGACCTGGCTGAACACGAAGACTGCGGGCCATTCTAAACCAATAAAATATTCGAAGGACGCTATTGGCTAGAAGAGTGGTAAAAGTTGAAGGCTAAATTTTTAAATTCTGAAATTTCTTCTCATGCATGACAGGTTAACCCTTTGAACGGCAAAAATATTTCAGCTGAATGCTTTGAAAACGGCCTCTCTGTAGCTAAATAGTGAACGCAAATGTTTCGGAGTCGGTTTTCGGGTAATAAACAGAGAGCAACTTTCTACGACGGAGCCGGTTTAAGAGTAATAATCGAAGGACGACTTTCTGCGACGGAGCCGGTTTTTGAATAGTCATCAGAGAGCGACTTTCTACGTTTCAGCCAGTTGAAGGGTTAAAAACTAAACAAGATGTGAAATAATGAAATGCCGGAGTAAAATCAGGTGAATTTAAAAAAATTCTAGAAGGGAGAAGGATGCAACCTATCAGTCCGGTCATTGTACGAGAAAGCGAGATAAAATGTCGCAAAGGCTAGATTTGAAACAGTAGGCATTCAGACAGGATAAAGGTGTTTAACCCTTTCTAAGGCCGTGGAAAGTATACTTCTCACCACATTCATCGATTTTTAAAATGCAATTTTTAAGGTTGGCATGAGTTCTCGTCAGATTATTTGATGAAGCACAAACCTAAATGTTCCAATTTCTTATCTCAAACCCTAACGAAGTGTCTTCACTTGGTAATTAGTTATTAATTACTTAAATTGGTTATTAATAAAAAATTAACAAAAAATTAATGTAATCCAATAAGCTAAATCAACTTCTTTTCTTAAATTAATGTCAATACCGAAGTTATTTTATTACATCACTACTAGAAAAAAATGGCATTTTAAAGAGTTAAAGAACAAATCACCATTAGGGTGCAGGTAAGTTGAAACTGGCACGCTGAGTAGTAGGTGACTATAAGTGGATAGGGTATGTCCGATACCAAGCCTGGCAACAATAAAGCCACTGAGCCATTACTTGGTTAAAATAAACCAACTAATTCTTAGTGATAGGCTGAATGTTATAAAATTTGTTTTCGACAGCTTGCCCCTTTCCCTCCTCTATCTTTGCATTTTTACATGCAAACAGATAGTAATACACTTCTTTATTTCACAAGCTAGAAGTCAGAGTATTAGTAGGGAAATCATATTTAAAATATTAAAGCAAAGAAATCATGCCTGCATTCGAATGTGTGAGCATTTTTCCATATTTTCTATGGTTTTGCTCTCCTTTTTGCACGTAGATTAGAGAATGCTGATCTTGTAGCTATAAGTCACGAAAACATAGTATTTATGTGAATAGGCAAACTTGTTTTTGTGAAAAAGACAAAAAGATAAGACAATAAAATCACCCCTTTATACGTGTAAATGATAATTCGTTTCTTGTGTATGTTAATTCCTTTTGTCGCATAGATTAGAGTCTGGATAGAGTCTATGATGGAATCAATTCACGTGATGTCACAGTCACATACAAACCTAACTGCGCATGTCATCCAGTATCTAATTGCACATTGTCTTACACTGTACTGTCATATCTTGTCCTTTTTCCTCTTTCAAGATGTGCAATGGATTCCAGTATTAAATTGGCTCGGTACACTTGACGTGTATGATGAGAGCACATATGGCCTTCATTATGACATATAAAACATTAGTGATTTTTTTATTGCCCACGCCGACCTTGCTTACCCAAAGGATGTAAAGCATGTCACGAGTCGGCGGGAAGATAACTTTCAATGCAAACATCAGCGTAATACAATACAATATAATAGAAGTTTACAATATAATACATAAAATTAGGTTATACAATACAAAACAATGTAATAAAATACAAAATAAAAATGTCAATATAAATACAATAAAATACAAACAACATAAATAATAAATAATTACAAACATAAGTAATAAAAAATAATAAAAAGGCCGTGGGAAGTATGCTACATTAACATTAGTGATTGTATGAATAGGGAATTATATTTTTTTCAAATGAACATTTTAGGGCAAGGAAATTATGGCTTTATTCAAGCAAATGTTCAATATTGCCCGCCAGTTTTTCACTTTCCAGTAAATTTCCCGTAATCAAATTATCGTTTTGATGCTTCAGTGGTAAACATTGAAGTATCTTAATGAAAGAATCCCGTCTCCTTCTTCAAATATACCCACTAAAATTTTCAAAAGTGACAACTTCAAAGCGTCTGTCTATCCGTGCTTTTCATGATTCTCGACTCTCGATACATTTAACACCTTAGTCGACAATGTAACAGTGTTAACACGTTAATCGATACGTGAATCAAATACGATTCACACCTACTCTCTAATCAAATGACCCCTCCTCTACTATAGTTAAGAGATAGCAGAGAAGGACTCAGGGGCGTCGATTGGGTGAAAAAGTGAGGGGAAAAATATTTACTGATACCTAAAAGTACCCTGGAGTATAGGAGGCAAACAACAAAATTTAAAAATTTTGTTATAAAATTAGCTAACTTTCCCGAATACTATTGCTTTTTCATGATTTCTAGTTTAAAACAGCTGAAAAGAAATAAAAATTTAATTTTTCCCAGAAAAGGGGACGACAGCCCCCCTCTCCCCCCCCTTATTCGGTGCCACTGGAAGGAGACCTCTTATTAGATAGATGGTGTGAATTTCAAACGTGAGTCGTGTCGACTAACGTGTTTAATTAACAGTGGAGTTTTCCTTACTATCTAATTGTATGATCTCCTCTGTGTTTTGGGGTTATATTGCCCTACTGATTCAACTAAGTCCCCATCGAACACTTGAGATGTGGATGGATTGCCTGTCATTTTTGCATCGAGTTCGAAAGCCTATGGATGACTTAACCCTCCAGCCGTTAGGCTTTCAGATTGCTAAGTTTAACGAAATTGTCACATTAAACGAGAAGGTTATTCTTCAAGTTGTGAGGTTTTGGACAAAAGGATTTCAACCCCCTTTTGTGGTCATTTTCGCGCCGTAGGGGATCTATTAGACCTGTTATCGTTCAACAGTGACAGATGACTTCTAACCTCGATTCTTTGTGACAGAATCCTTTGTTAGAAGACCCTTCTTTGAGCATTCTTAGAAAAGTTGGTCAAACTGACCCTCCGCTGACCACAGATACTCCTTCTCATTATGTCGCCGCGTGACACCTGGGGAGAAGAGAAAAACTTGTAGAAGGAAAATCTCGGGCCTGACACTTATATGGAACTTTTCTTTCCCGAGACAGTCTCGGGTCTGCCGTTATGAGAGGAAGAATGTTCACTCAGATATCTCGGGCCTGACGCTAGGAGGGTTAATTGTAGTTAAGTCATCCTTTGAACACGAAGGCTATTTAGGGACGGACCTCGTAATTTTGAATCGTGGTCAGATGACGAGGACGACACCTGAGCTGGCACCCCCATCTCCAAACTTCCGCGTCTAGGTTAATCCAAAATAAGCAAAACAGGAAACTCATCCATAAGGAATACGTGCCAAATTCCCTCATTCGAGTTCGCTGCGTTTTAAAATATCGTGTTCACTGACGTAATTCCAAAAATGGTTTTTGCGGACTCGAAGATGTTTAAATCGTGAGGATTTATCAAAATCTCGCGGTAGAATGTTTTGGCAATTCCGATGCTTCCGCTTCGTATACGAGAAAATGAAACAGGACTCTGCTACGATTTCTCACGCAATAGGTAAAAGAGTAGCTTTGAAATAAATTCCAATGGCGGGCGTGTTACTCAAAGATGATTTTAGAAGTAAGGATGATTTTGTGGGATTGAAAAGCAAACAAAAAGTAATTACTCATTAAAACGTTCTTAAATGAATGAAAATTGAACTTATTATCTGAAGGGGAATGAAAGATATAAGCAATAATAAACTGACTATATTTAAATTGAGAGATTAGTAAACATGAAGTTTGAAAAGACTATTTAATATTTTTGTTTGAAATAGTAGAGAGGAAATTTTTGTGCTCATCTGTGGGACAGAGCAACGATTCTTCACAATTCGGTATTTTCATTTGTATTCAGAAAAGCAAATGTTAATAGATTTATCGATAGAAATAAACTTTTATTTAGGAAATAATGTTGAAGTAATTTTCGATTAAAATTGGTTCTTATACTGGGTTTCCATTACATTCATTTGTTACTTTGATTCGTTTTACATATAAAATCAATGGATAGTTTCTATATATGTTAAATTGACAACTATTTTTTTCAAACAAATAAAAATTTCGCTTAACAAACTTAATAAAAGAAGAGTTAACACATTCTTGATCTGTTTCTGATATCATTAGAACATTTTACTATTAACCCCTTAAAAGTCACATTTTCTTTGGTATGCGACTCTTAAATGATGACCCCTCCTGTTTCGGAAAGGGTCTTTCGTTTTCATTCATCTCAGAAGGCACAGAGTACTTGAGATGCTTATGGATTCTACATCATTTTTGTGTCAAATTATAAAGCTAATCAATGAGTAAATTTCAGTTCATAAGCTTAAAAATGCTATAATTCGATGCACGTCAATATGACGGGCGCGACGGCTAAGGGGTTAATATCGGGACACGAGGGTCGCGGGTTCGATACAGGATTCAACAGAAAATCCATTGTGTATGCTGGTCTGTTGCACGTTAAATCCGTTGGGATCAAACGTTCTCTCATGTTATGATGTAAAAGTTTGGAGAAGGGTACCGACTCAGATGTCATCCTCATTATTTGATTACGGTTCAAAATTATGAGGTCCTTTCCAAAATAGTTCTCGTATTGCTTCTAAAGGGACGTTAATTAGCCTTAACCAAAATGTTTACAAAACTAGCAATATATATATATATATATATATATATATATATATATA
>BGPR01026323.1:905-21614 GCA_013235015.1 Araneus ventricosus | reverse complement strand
AAGCATGTATTGCTACCAAATAAGCAAAATATCATTTTCAAAATCTTATTTTCTATTTAAAAACACTCTAATTGAGTTTATCAACAAATATATTAAACTATGCTTCATTTTAGTTGTTAAGTAAATTATGCTTCGCATGCTTATTTTATTTACTTTAAATATGCGCATTTGAAGTCTGTACTTTTTGAATTTACAAGTGTGATCTCACGTCATTAATTTTTCCTCTGTTCCATCTTGAAAAGTACAACTGCGCTAGAAAAGGTTAAAGAGGATTTGTTTTGGAAGTTCAATCCAGACAATAACTCCTGTGTTTCGAGTTTTATTTCGCCAGGCACATCTGTCACTGCCCACTCAACAAATGTAAGTGATTACATACAATGGACGCCGTACCATTTCTCATGATGATCACATTAATGACATCCTTCCTCTCTGTTTCAGTGCTCATTAGAGATCGGATCGGATTTTATTAAATCTAAAGCTGCATCACTGATACAACCAGCGGGAGTGGTCTCCCTAAACTTTCTCGTATACTTCCCAAAAAGGGTGTCATTTTCCCTCTAACTCTACACGCCGTATACCATTTGTCCCGTTTGTATCCTAAATCCCTGAGCTTATACTAATTTTAAAATGACCTGGTACCATTTTATGATTATGTGTGAAAGGAAATGATAATAAATTAAAAAAAAAAAAAAAATGTAAAGTTCTCAATTTTTAAGCGCTCTGAGGTACAAAAAACTTTATTTAAAGTTTTTTGAGTAGTAGTGAAATCTTTTACTACATTTACAAGATTTCACCATACCTTCCATCTGGAGAATGTCCAGAACGAACTTTCTGGGTTCAGGGGTTGCCATAATTTCCGAAGCACCTCCCCTTCTGCCAAGGCCAAATGCCAACTATACTAACTTGAGTAAAATAAGCGAAACACTCGCCAATACACACAGTCTCAATGTATTTTGAACCAAATATAATTTTGACAATCTTTTTTCCAACGGATTTGAAACGAGATTTGAGCACAGGATCTATAATTAATATTAGCAACGCCACCAATTTTATTTATCTAAGCCAATGGGTTTAAAAGAATATATCTTACAAGTATAAAAATTATATACAGATCGACAGACAGTCAACCTTGACACTTGGCCCTCCAAAATTTTATACGGACCTACATTCGATGATAAACTGTGTACCTCAAATTTTATTCATCTAGCTATCCAAGTTTGTGAGTTGCGGTGTCTGCTACGACTTCGGACAGATAGACAGACAGACTTCCCGTTGATGTATTTTGTCCAAAATGATAGAAACCTACAAATTATGTTTCCAAGACCATACCAAATCTCCCCATCCCCGTAGCTCTATTAGTTTTCGAGTAACCGTGTTCACAGACAGACATAATTCCAAAATTGTGTTTTGACTCAGAAGGTCTAAAAACGTGATATCCACGTACTGAGTACGACTTCTTCTTGATGATTATACTTTCTCTTGTGTTTCTGTATAATACAGAGAAAGTAAAAAGTTTCTGAAGATGTTTGCAAATAGATAAGGTCCGTTAGGGGATTAACATCTCAGTCCAAGTGGCAACCGCACGTTTGAGGAAGACCAACATCCCTCTGACCCATTGTGCAACGGCGAAACACGAGCCAGCGCCCTCCCTCATTTCCTCTTTCACCCCACACCATCTGAGACTCAAAACGAAAACCAGTGGGGAGTGCCTCCCCAAACTTCTTTCTCGCATACTGTCCAAAATTTGTCATTTCCTCTCTTTGCGTGGGATAGTGAACCACTGTAAATCCAGAATGCAACGAATATCAGAAGGTTTTTCATTGCAGATTATAGTGATTGTAAAGACTTTAAGAAGAACTTATATTAAAAGAGATGCCTATGTATTAAACTTAGCACATTTATTTTCCATCACACTCCATAAGATCCAAGTATTATACGATGTTAAAGTACACAGGAGATAAAACACATTAAACTCCGTCCTTCAAGGGACGTAATCCTCCCGCTTAATACCAGAGATAGCCAAGTAGGGCATGCGTGCGTGTGGAGATATTGCCTTCGTTTCAAAACTAAGTATGCGATTACAAACTGATGACAGTCAACTCGTTGACGGATTTGTGCAGTAAAATTTTGCTGGTACGGGATCTATACATTCATGACGATAAAACTGTGTACTCAAATTTTATCGATCTGGTTTCTTTCAAGTTTTGATTATATAAGTAGCGTCTTTCGCATGACCAGCTATACAGACAGACAGATCTCCTGTGACGGATTTTGTCCAAAAGTTGATAGAACCTACAAATTATGTTTCAAGCTTACATACCAAATTTCATCCCTTTGATCTCTATTGGTTTTGTTATCGTGTCTACAGGCCACACACAGACACACACACAGACAGACATAATTCCGTAAAATTGTGTTTTTCGGACCTGTACAAGGTCTAAAACGTGTGGAGATTCGGCCGTAAAACTGAGTTCTGAATTTTTTTGACGATTACAATACTTTCTCTTGTATACTCGTATACGAGGAAAAGTAAAAAACTGAGTTACAAGCAGGACTGCATATGCAGCGATCTTTCGGTGACATCGTGCCTACAAACAATTTTAAACTAGAACGACTGAACTATTGCAATCCCTTTTAATAAGTTTAATAGAGGAAATGCTGTTTCATCCTTGCTAGAGGAAATGTTTTTTCATCCTTGCTAGAGGAAATGCTCTTTCATCCTTGCTAGAGGAAATGCTGTTTCATCCTTGCTAGAGGGAAATGTCATCCTTACAGAGGAAATGCTCTTCATCCTTGCTAGAGGAAATGCTTTTTCATCCTTGCTAGAGGAAGCTCTTTCATCCTTGCTAGAGGAATGCTCTTCATCCTTGCTAGAGGCCTTTTCATCCTTGCTAGAGGAAATGCTGTTTCATCTCTAGAGGGGAAGCTGCCTTTCATCCTTTATGAGGAATGCTCATCCCTTGCCAGAGGAAATGCTGTTTCATCTCACAGAGGAAATGCTCTTTCATCCTGCTAGAGGAAATGTTGTTTCATCTGTTAGAAGGAAATGCTCTTCATCCCTTGCTAGAGGAAAATGCTCTTTCATCCCCAGAGGAAAATGCCTCTTCATCCTTGCTAGAGGAAATGCTGTCATCCCTTGCTAGAGGAAATGCCTTTCATCCTTGCCAGGAAATGCTGTTTCATCCTTGCTAGAGGCCACACAGTTAAGGAGGCAATGCAGGTAAGAGTAATTGAATTTGACTGGAGCCCAGATTGGACCGGTATCGCAGCTTTAATTCCATTAACATTTGGGGCATAGACTGGACAAATTCATACGACGATGTAGATGGGGCGTATGGTATCGGTATTTTAAGGAAAGCCTTGCTGCAGCTGCAGTTAGAGAGCAAATGTTCAGATTCTTAGGTTCACAAATCGATTGTTTTAACAAAAAAGACAAAAATGCCTGAATGTTTTAAAGCAAGTAAGAAACGTCAGTGTTATTATCCGCAGATAGTGGAGATTTGGTTTGCCAGCAATTTACAATACTAATAATTTTATCAAAAAATAGTTAATAAGAATTTTTTTGTTTTGGCACAACCAAAGGTTGCTTAGGATTGGAGTACGATTGCCTCTGGAGGAAGTTGGACCATTTAAACTTCAACGGAGATAATTATTTTAAACTACAAGAATAGCTCAGAAAGTTGTTTGTCACCTTTAGTAGCCCTCATAAAATTGAATAGGTCAAAGCAAAATACAATAAAACGGCTCAAAAGCCATCAAATGTTGGAATCAAAAAAGAAAAAAAACTAGGAATACGTGTATAATTCATATCATTTATTAGGAAATGAAGGAAGAAGTATGGTGATTATTATGTACATAAAAAATGCCATACTTCGGTTCAAAAGTATTGTGTACTGGTGTGAATTTGAGAATCGTACACTTGTTTTAATTAAGTTTAAAGAAATTTATAGTCCACCCTTGAGGCACCTAAAGGTTCCAGTGTAGAAACCTGTTTTAATTAAATGACACGATTTTTGATTACTTTTTACTTTCTCGTAGTTACTTAAGCATACAAAGAGAAAGTATTGTAATCGTCAAAAAATCTGAACTCGAGATTTTGACGGATCTCCACGTTTTAGATCTCCCGAGTCAGAAAAACACAATTTTGGAATTGCGTCTGTCTGTGTGTCTGTATGTGTGTCTGTGCGTAATTGTATAAACACGATAACTCGAAAACTATTATTACGGGATGAAATTTGGTATGTGGTGTTTAAACATAATTTGTAGGTTTCTATCAAATTTTGGACAAAATCCGTCAACGCAAGTCTGTCTGTCTGTATGTTCGGGGTCATGTGCGAACGCTATAACTCAAAAAACTTGAAAAGCCAGATAAAAAATTTATACACAGTTTTATTTCCGTCATGAATGTAGGTCCGTATAAAAAGTTTTGGGCCAAATCCGTGAAAGGAAGGTTGACTGTCTATCGGTATAATCGCATATCATTCAGTTTTGAAATCAACCTCTGCGCATGCCTACTAGTGACAATGCCTGTGCAAGGAAGGGACGTCTGAAACTTGGTATTTGCCAAAAACAAATTCTGGAGATTTGTAAGGGGAAGTAAAACATTGAGTCTCAGGTCCTGTTGCGCAAAAGAATGAGCAGAGGATTTGAATTTATATTTTGATCCTCAAACCACCATGGTTCCAACTTTGGTTTACTTGCGACGGAAGTTTATTTGACGTCTTTTATTATTCTAGTTTTCTCTACAAGTGTTAGGGAGTATACGAGAAATTTTAGAGACCACTCCGCTGGTTTCTATCAAGGTGTACGGTACCAATCACTTTGTTTTAGAAGATAAATAATCTAAGAAAAAATTACAACTGTACTTCATTAAAATTATTTCTCTATCACTGTACTTAAAAAATGCCCGGGTGTTTAAATTCAGCAACCTTTCCCTAATGAAAGGTTTATAAATATGTATGGATATAATGAGAGACTCCAGATAGATATGAGCTACGTCGATAGACTCCAAATTCTACATCATGCCAGGAAAGAGAGTTGATAACGATCCGATAGAACTGATCGACTGAATTTCCTTCCCTCATTATCGATGCGCCTGATCATTCGTCAGCAATTCTATACCCGATAGGATGACTGTAATAGCTTTTTGATTTCAGAATGAAAAAATAGGCGAAGTGATTATTGCAGTGAATAAATGTATACGAGAAAGTTCAAATGAATTAAATTATTGAAGACCCAAAATTTAACTCATCGTCATTATATTTTATATTCTTTCTTCTTCAAAATATGTGCCTATATATTCATTAGTAAATTTTTCATGTTTATTTTTTAAACTGGCATCAAAATTCCACTCTTAAAGCAGATGAGTTTCATGAATGAAATAATCTCTCAACACGAGAATACGTTTCCTTTTAATAGCTTTTCAATATGTATAAAATTTGAAGTGTTTTCGGAGAGTTCAACTCAAATTACATGTTCTTTTAAATTATAGTAATACGCGCGAAGAAGGCTAGGATTAAATTACAAAATTAACTATTTTGATTTTTTTATTTGGAATAAAGAAGACGCAGAGAGATCTTAAATGTACCTAAACAAAAAAATTGATGATCCACCGGTGAACACCGGGAAAAGTACGGCTATTTCTGTTCTTAAAATGGCTTTGAAAATCCTTAAACGTGATTTGTCCTTCATAGTTCTGATTAAACCCTATGTCATTAAGTATTAATCTAGGAGTCAGATATTGCTTGTAGATAAGTTAAAATGTACACGATAAGCAATTATAGTATCGCTATCTCGCAATACGAGTGAAAAGATCTGGCAGTTTCTAGAGTGATCAAGATTTGTTATCAATTTTTCAAAAGTTCCAGACTATATTTACTGACAAAGTATCACACTACTATCATTAAAATAAAAATATTTAAAAAAGATAAAAGAGAAATTTCTCATCGCAATTGCCTCTCTAAAGTTTGATTCATCTGCTAATACTTCGTTTCATCACAAATAGACAGATTTTGACTTGATGCTTGATATTACAAAAAAGTAAACAAATAACATTTGACTTCTTTGCTTATGCTTAAGGAATTTATTGAAAATTTCATAGGTAAATAGTGGTTAGAAAATTACAGTTACATGAAAGCAAACATGAGGGTGTAAGCGGTTTTCGGTATGTGGGAAAAATTTATTATGTTTCAAATGAATATTAATTCCACCTTCACATTGATGAGTTTATCCAAAAAAATCTACATTTGGGAATCAAGAATATTTTAAAACATCAAATATATATATAAGCTTTCAAATTTAATTACATAACATCTGCCTTTAAGTTTTCATTCTTCTTTACCATTTGAGAAAATATATACTTTCTTACTTCATGAAAGTATAACGAAATTTTTTTTAATTGGTATTTTATTAAAGAATTTTTAATGACTATATTAAAATTAACTCAATGTAGAAGTGTTAAAAGTGATATCAAATAAGACCCCAAAGTGGCTTCAAAATTGGTTTGGTTTCAAAGGATATTTATTATACCTAATCTATAATTCAAATGAAAATTAAACTGAAAATCCATCAGACGAGAATTAAGGCTACATTCCGACGCATTATTAAAGGAACATTATTGAAACAAGACCCCAAAGTTTCAAAATTGGTTTCAAAGGATATTTATTATACCTAATCTATAACGAAATGAAATTAAACTGAAAATCCATCATAATGAGAAGGCTACATTCCGATGCATTATTGAAGAACCTTATTGAAACAAGACCAAAGTGGTTGTTTCAAAATTGGTTTGGTTTCAAATATTTATTAATCTATACTCAAAATGAAAATTAATCTGAAAATCCATCATGTACTTATAAATTAAGGCTACATTCCGACGCATTATTAAAGGAACCCTATTGAAACAAGACCCCAAAGTGGTTTCAAAATTGGTTTGGTTTCAGTTGATATTGATATTCCTAATCTATATACTTCCAAATGAAATTAATTCAAAATCCACTACAGAGAACACCAAGGTTGCATTCCGACGCATAATAAAGGAATCTTGTCACACAAGACCCGAAAGTGAAGTAAACAGTTTGGTTTTAAAATGATATTTATTATACCTAATCTATACTTCAAATGGAAAATTAATCTTTAAAAAAATCCATCAGACGAGAATTAAGGCTACATTCCGACGCATTATTAAAGGAACCTATTGGAAATGACCCAAAGTGTTTCAAAATTGGTTTGGTTTCAATGATATTTATTATTCCTAATCTATACTTCCAACAAAAATTAATCTGAAAATCCATCATAATGAGAATACATGTTTACATTCCGGACGCATTATTAAAGGAATCTATTCTACACAAGACCCGAAAGTGGTTTCAAAATTGGTTTGGTTTCAAAGATATTTATTATACCTAATCTATAATTCAAATGAAAATTATACTGAAAATCCATCATACGAGAATTAAGGCTGCATTCCGACGCATTATTAAAGGAACCTTATTGAAACAAGACCCCAAAGTGGTTTCAAAATTGGTTTGGTTTCAAAGGATATTTATTATACCTAATCTATAATTCAAATGAAAATTAACCTGAAAATCCATCAATAAGAATCTGAAGGCTACATTCCGATGCATTAAAGGAATCTTATCTACACAAGACCTGAAAGTGGTTTCAAAATTGGTTTGGTTTCAAAGGATATTTATTATACCTAATCTATAATTCAAATGAAAATTAACCTGAAAATCCATCAGACGAGAATTAAGGCTACATTCTGACGCATTATTAAAGGAACCTTATTCAAACTGGTTGCTCGATGACATTTGAGTGCGAGACTGGTTTTAGAGAAGGGAAAAAAAAAAAGAACACTCTAAAATTCATACTCACGGCTTCATCGAAATGGGTCAGCAGTGCCTCGTTTTCTGCTGTGGGCCGGCTACGAGGGGAGGTGAGAACACTTGCAGACCAGAGAAAGTGACACCAAGGGATCAAACCACTGATCGTCAGCAGGAAACAACTTTCAAACCAACCAGTCGGGTGGAATGGAAAATAAAAGATAAAAAACAAACCAACAACTATTATTGAAGAGAACGAGCCACATTACTCAACAGCTACCCCTTCTCCACCCCTCCCTTCTGTTTGGAATATCGTTTGCGTGTTTGCCAAAACGATGTGCAGAGCTGCAATCACCAAGGGCATCGCACGGAGGTCTGGCGATCGGATTTCTCACGACCATATTCGAATAACAGAATACGAATGCATTAAAATTACCTCTTCGTGTCTGAATAGCTCAGAAAACAAGATCGTTGAATCACCTCGGCGCTCTATCGAATAAGAACTCTATCAATCTGAGCACGGGCCGTTCGTATTTTAAACGCACCATCTTTTATCTTTGACTACCTCAGCGAAATCTTAGATCTTGTTTCTTCTTGTATCGAATGAAATTTCCGCTCCGTTTTTCAAACGCAGCTTCTATGTGTCTTGAATACCGTTAAACAACTTCCTTGTTTTAGTTTGTTTCCTATGGTAAGAAGAAAAGTAAAATTTCTGTTTTTCTTCTGAAACTGTGGGTGGAACTACTTCATGGTAACTTTCTTAACTGTAACAGGTGTTAAAGGATAAATTTTATCTTGATTCTGGCCCCTCAAATTCCCTTCGATGGTTTTTTGCTGAGTAACATCCTGAATTCCTGTACTCCTCGTTCCTGAATTGTCTCTGTCTTTTATTTATCAGAAAATAGTTCATCTTTATACAAACTTGAACAATAGATTAATTTTAAAGTTATTTGCTGAAGAATTCGCCAATTAGTTTTACTTTCGTATACGAAGTATACAAAGAGAAAGCATTGTATCGTCGTAATGTCTGAACTCGAGATTTTGACGAATTTCCATTGTTTTAGACCTCCCCGAGTCCAAAACACAATTTTGAATTATGTCTGTCTGTCTCGTGAACAACACATAAAAACTATTAGGAAATCTGATGGGGATGAAATTTGGCATGCGGTCTTTTAAACATAATTTGTTTTATCAAATTTTGGACAGAATCCGTCAACAGGAAGTCTGTCTGTCTGCATGCGGTCAAGTGAACGCTATAACTCAAAAACTTGAATAGCTGAGATGGATAAAATTGCACACAGTTTTAATATCGCGAATGTAGGTCCGTATAAAATTTTGGGCCAAATCCGTCAAAGGGTTGATTGTCCGTCGGTCCGTTTACTTACTTTTGAAGAGAACTGTTATTCCATGCGCATGTACTGGAAGAACGGGAGAGGAACTTCATTACGAGTAAAGAATTACGGCAGTTTGTCCTTGAGCCGGTAAGAAAATCGTTACGCACTCTTTAAATTTCATTCTTTGCCTGTGATATTTTCAATCACTATATGAAAACCTTCTGATAGCTCTCATTGGATTCTGGGTAACAAGAGGTTCGAATTTTACTACGCGGGGAAGGGAAACGGCACCTTTAGGGAAGTATATGAGAAAGTTTTAGGGAGAACACTGTTTTTTCTTCATCACTTCCCTAATGGGGTTCTAAATGTCTCGTTACAAATCTCACCGCAAAATGTGAGCCCGGATCACTGTATGTCCCCCCCGAATTCTCCACAACTGATTGCGAACCATTGTATGTATCCATATTAACTCTAACGATGAATTATGCTGAACTTCTCGCCGCGTGTGTATATGGGCTGCCATTGAATGAGTTTTTATTATATTCACTGATTAGAACCAACATGAATTCAAAACACATGTAATACAAGATTTTGTAATAAAAATATGATACAAAATTTCACTTTTTTACAAAAAAGGACAAGGCTCTGTGGATACTTTTTCTTATTTCTATTGTCCTTTATTCAAAGAAACTAGAAACCAATAATTAATTATCTCTACAAATAAAGGAGAATGTAAAATTGCTGGCGCTCTACAGGATAAACCGCTAAACTTAGGAGTCATGAAATTTGACACAAACATATTTCCCTTGGGAGGGTGGGAATGTGCACCTCGGAGCCCTCTTTGAAGTTTTAATTTTAATTGACTAAAAAATTAATCTAAATTCTTTTGGCGTTTTTCTTTAATACACCTCCGGAAATATTATTACAGCACAAAATTATTTACACTATCCGAAAATTTAGAGTTTTCAGTGATATTAATTATTATGTACGATTTTTCTCTCTAATTTTAATAAATTAAAAAAAAATATTTGTCATACTTACAATACTTTTCATTGGTTGCAACGCATTTCAAAACTGTTTTCATTGTTTAACAAATATTTAATTGCGTATTTCTTTCATTACGTTGAAAGCTAAGAAAATATCTTGATTTTACTTTTCTCTTTCTGGCTGATTAATTTTTTTCTGTGAAATCTGTACAGTTTTTGAAGATATGATGAAATAATCCAGTAAACTGAAAGATTATCTTTACATGTTTTAATTCTTTTTTAACAGCGTGTTTTAAGCCTATTAGCATGCTGCTGGACGTAAAATGTTCTGATGCTCAACTTTAATATGTTGAAATCAAATGTGTATTTTACGTTAATGCAGACAAGGAATAAGTGCAAGGTCATGAAAAGAACGTGGGTTAAATGTCCAGAACAGTAATTTGAATTTTAAACTATTTTATTAAAGGAACTATGAACATAAATTATGCATAAGAGATTCAGCGCTGAATTTTATTTCCGGCGATTTGCTGAATGCCGAAGGCGGCTAGTATTTTGTGAAATAAATTATAGCATAAATAAAGGGAAAGTATAATAACATTAACACATTATTTCACAATTTAGAAAAGTATGGCACAGTGAGAGAATATTCCACGAAAATGATAAATCTATTTGTAGGCGGAGAATGCTCTGCATTACAAAGCATGAAAGTCTGTTCTCCAGTGCAACAAGAGTAAGCGGGGAAAGTGAAAAACCGTTTTACAGAAAACCACGAAAACCACACAGGCAGGACCGCCAATCTCAACCTCGATGCAGTTATTGCGCAGACCTCATTATATTATAAAGAGCATTACCATAATCATAATTGAATTTTAATCTCATTTGAATCTCTGATTGCTGATAGAATTAATGATATCACACGCCGGTTACGGGAACCTCGTCCACGATATTCACAACCGGTCCGCAACAAAATAGTGTTGCCACCGAAGGCATGGGATAAAGCTATGTGTTGCCAATGCATACATGATAAATATGTGCTGCCAATGCATACATGATAAATATGTGTTGCCAATGCATGCATGATAAATAAGTGTTGCCAATGCATGCATGATAAATATGTGTTGCCAATGCATACATGTGATAAACATGTGCTTGCCAATGCATACATGATAAATATGTTGCTAACGTCGCATGCATGATAAAGTGGCGGCTACAATGCATACATGATAAATACAAAAGTTTTGCCAATGCATACATGATAAATAAGTAAGCTGCCAATGAAGGCTAATAGATAAATATACACGCATACATGATAAATATATTACAATGCATGCATGATAAAAAGTGTTGCCAATGCATACATGATAAATATGTGTTGCCAATGCATACATGATAAATAAGGCTACAATGCATGCATGATAAATAAGTGCGTTGCCAATGCATATGATAAATATGTGTTTATTAATGCATGCATGATAAAATATGCTGCCAATGGCATGATAAATATGTGCTGCCAATGCATTGGCATTGATAAAGTGCTGGCCAATGCATACATGATAAATATGTGTTAAGCACGCATACATGATAAATATGTGTTGCCAATGCATGCATAATAAATATGTGTTACAGATATAACATAATAATTGCGATTAAATAGAATTCAAACTTAATATTGAAGCTATTATTTGATAATTGTAGTAAAATTCATTAAGGAGAAAAATTTCATCTGACCTGGTTTTAACCCCTTCAACCACGTAGAAAGTCGCCTCTGGTGACTATTCTAAACCGGCTCCGTCACAGAAAGTCGTTCTTCGGATTATTACTCTTAAAACCGGCCTGGCGTTAGAAAGTTGCTCTGTTTGTTACCCGAAAACCGGTCGAAGATTTAGGTTCACCATTTAGTCACAGAGAGGCCAGTCTCAAAGCATTCAGCTGAAATATTTTTGCTGTTCAAAGGGTTAAAGAAGACAAAATGACACTCTTTAGATATGTGTGTGGGGGAGGTCTTTGGGAAGCGCATAGCCTCAAGGGCCTTTTATTTTCCTATCTTAACTGAAATGAATTGGCTAGTGGCATAATACATTAATTGCCACTATTAAAAATATTTTAAAGAATATAGTGATAATGGAATTGGTGAGATTTTTTTTTTATATAGTTTATTTAACTTTATATTTAATTATTTAATTTATTTTTCCCAAATAGAATTCCAAAAAAAACACGTCCATTGCAGAGAAAAGGTAGAGAAAAGGAGTGATCTTTTCCTGTCCTGCTGTCGCGGGTTTGTTTACATAGTTTCATTGTGTTTGACTTCCAAGAACGCAGACCCAGTGACTTTGTTGTAAGGAAAACTATTTTTACTTTTCGCATACGGCTATACAAAGAGAAAGCATTGTAATCGTCAAAAAAAATTCGAACTCGAGATGTTGATTGAATCTCTCACGTTTTGTGACCTCCTGAGTCCGTAAAAAACACACCTTGGAATTATGCTGTCGTGTGTGTGTGTGAACACGATAACTCGAAAACTACTAGGGCTACGGGGATGAAATTTGGTATGTGGTCTTTAAACATAGTTTGTAGGTTTCTATCAAATTTTGGACAGAATCCGTCCACGGGAAGTCTGTCTGTCTGTATGTCCGAAGTCATGTGAACACTATAACTCAAAAACTTGAATAGCTAGATGGCTAAAATTTGGTACACAGTTTTATCGTCATGAATGTAGGTCCCTAAAAAATTTTGGGCCAAATCCGTCAAAGGGTTGACTGTCTGTCGGTCTGTATAATCGCATCTCCAACGAATCCGCTGTCTCCACGCGCATGCGTACATAACGCAATCTTCTGTACACGATATTTATTTACTCCTGCTTGGCGCTTTTGTTTTCATCCGATTCTCCATGCGCATGCGTACTTGGTAGCAATCTGTGCACGCGGAAAGATTGTCCTTGAACCAAGAAAGAGTAGAAATCGGCACGCATTTAATCGGAACGCATCTCTTTAAATGTGATTCTTTACCTAAATATTTTCCGATAGTCATTGGATCCTGGGTTACAATAGGTTCGAATTTCTTTATCCACGCGGGGGGAGGGGATCTTTTTCGAGAAGTATAAGAAAAAGTTTAGGGGAGACCACTCCCGCTGGTTACATAGACATTTTTACGAGCGGTTTGATTGATTTGACTTATTAGACTACCCATATTGAAGCTGTACGCGAACTACCGGGAAAGAAAGTTGAACCACATTTAATTGATGAGAATAAAATCTGATCCATCCCTTCCATTCCCCGAGCGTCCACGCCTTGACCAGAGTTTTCCGATATAAAGTGACCAAACGGCCGCTGTTGCCACTTTCGATACTCTATTCTCAAATTAGCAAAGAGATGAAAATATGATGAAGCAGCATCAATCGAAAATTTTCTGAAGGACAGAAAATAAAGCTATGATTGGTCAAAAGCAATGATTGAAGTACTTTCGGACAAGGTATGAAAGATTTAGTTTAGTTTAGTTTTAGTTATATTAACGTCCTGTTTTGAAGCAACACCAGGCTATTTTGGGAAGGACCTCATCATTTTCAACCACGGTCAGATGACGAGGACGACACCTGAGCTGGAACCCTTCTCTCCAAACTTCCGCACCACACCAACCTTTTTGACTGTTTAATGACGCGGGATCATCACTTAAAGAAGCCCTCTTGTGAAGCCAAGATTTTGTGGCTTAAAAACGTAATGTCGACTGCGGCTAATCACGAAAAACTTGTGAACTGTTTTAAAGTTAGTAGAGCGATTTGTGATCGCTTGAATAGGGTGTAGCTGGTCTACCCCTTTTTAAATTTTTTATATTTTTAATGACATAGTTTGTGGGATTTTATGTTTAATTGAATATATATTGGATATATAATTGATTTTAATTATTTTCATTTTAATAGTATGCTTTGATTTGGTCATTTTGGGGAGAGTTTGTTTGGCCTTGTTCGATTTCATGGCCTTGTCATTCCGAGATTTTAAACATTTAAAATTAAATTTGAGATATTGGGATTTTTACAATGGTTTTAATATTTAATTTTGTGTGTAGAGTTTGTTTGTGTGTTCGTTTTAATTTGTCTGTGTCTGTTTTGAGTGTGGTTTTGGGTTGACTATTTTTTGTATTTGCGCTGCATCTCACACATTGTAACTTATGGGTGGAATGCCATTGATAATTAAAATTGGGTATGTATATTTTGTTTCTCCCCGGCCATGGTAAATTTTATTAGTAAATAACTTTCACTCCATATGCTGTTATTTGCATTGTCTCCTAGGCCGGGTGAGCCCTTGTAATGTGAAACTTCTATATATGTTTATATGTATTTAATTTTCACCCATGTTGCTGAGTGTGGTATGTATATGTGAGGAAAAACTTTTAATAAATGCGAGTGGGGCTTGCGTCCTCCTGCTGCTGCTGGTCAGTTCTCTTCCCCTCCGACTCTTTAATGCCTTAAACCCAGTAGGGTAGGCTTGGTCGGGGTGGGTTGTATAGCACCACACCAACGAGAGGACATCTGACCTCCTACATATGATTTAACATGCAACAGGTCCAATACTCGACGGATCTTCAATGGAATAGGGTTTCGACGGTATGAAAGAAGTTGAAACCGAACAGTGACAGTTTACTGCGAGTTCTGTAATGTGAACTCGATTTGCAAACTGATTTTGCATTCTTCTTGGATTTCGGTCGTGCTTGGAATTATATTCTTGTGGCGTGTGTTATTCTTTCCATCGAATAAACATCTACTTTCAAGAAGTCTTGGGAATATTGTGCTTTCTTTAAGATCATTGGAATTATGCTTATCAAATAAAATGGAAAGTTGAAAAGTATTTTGTTCCGTAATACAGAAACTACAGGATCTATTTTCGGATATCGATAACCAAGACAGCTATCGCAGAGAGCGATTAAACCATTTGAAATTTTCAGCGGAACCCTTGAAAAATCACTGGCTTGGAGTTCTTGGATTAGCTTTTGGTAAGATACGATTCGAGTTCTAAATAAAGAAGCTATTAATGTGAACTCTTTGTCATGCTATGTCGGATAATTTATGCATTTCAAATCATCCGTATTTGTGAGAATAGTGCGAGAATAGTAAAGTTGAAGGCATTATTTACTATTGGGCAAAGGAAACAATTCACAAAGTTCTAAAGAGGGCAGTTATCCAGTTTGGTAAGCCCAAGAAAGAAACTGGGCCATACTAACGGATCTGTACGGTGGTTTTTTTTATTGATTCTTGAATGGAAACCTGGCTTTGAGAAACAGTGTCTTGGAACTGGGAACCTTTAAATAACGATAAGAGCGAAATTTTAAGACAATTAGATTTAAAATTTAATCTCTGAATATTCTTTATTTCATAAGGGAATTCTATGGCTGCCAAAGGGAGACAAAAGTCAAAGGATTGAGAAAGAACCCAGATAGCAATTTTAGTTTGCAGCAGACTTGCACTGCAAGTCTGCAAGCTTTCTGCAAATTTGTCACGACAAGTGTGCAAGTGTGAAACAAGCTTGCAGCAAGTTAACCCAAGCCTCGAAGTCACCATAGGACGAACTTGCAGCAAGCTTGCATTGCAAACTCATTGCAAATTATAGCAAAAACAGAGAACGAACACAACCCAGGATAGAACTCGTGACCTACCGGTTCGGAAGCTGACGCGGTAACCACTCAGCCAGTTAAACTCGGAGAGTAGAAGATAGATTTCGCTAATGCATCGTTCCATTGGATTCGTGTACGATTTATTTTAAACTTTTTTCTTGATTTCATTAATTTTTTGAGTTGAGAATATGATTTGAAGTCAAAGAGAGAGCGATTTTCGCTAATAACTACGTTTTGGTAGTAGAATAAATTATGAAATTAGAGTTCAAAAATAATTACTTTAAAATGGGACAAAATGTCTAAGTTATTATTTTTCAACAATCATTGACTGTCTTTTCGGTTTCATTTTGTTTATAAACACTAAAATTTCAACATTAAGAAAAAGGCGATATAGATTTCTTTAAAGTGCGAATGCTAAATTTAGTAAAAAGATGAAAAATGCTTCAAAATTTTTTTTATAAAAAAGTTAGGTTTTTTACAAATTATCATTGATTTATTGAATTAATCAAAAGAAGGATGGTCTAGGAGATGCTATTAAAAATGGGATGTTTTTTTAAACAGAGACAAAGATAATTATCTCTTTGTGCTGTCTTTGCATGAAGCTTGTTTTGCAAACTTGCAACAAGTTTGATTTGCAAGGGAGGTGGCGCTATTTGTCACATCGAACTTGTAGCAAATGCGTTGCAAGCTTGGGTGGCTCTAGTTGTCACAGCGAACTTGCTACAAGTTCGTTTCAAGTTTGACGCCTCAAATTTTGCCATGTCAAGGGAATATCAAGTCAAAATCAAACTTGCTGCAAACTTACGTGCTATCTGGGAAGGATATAAAATTTAAATGAAAAAAAGATCGATGAAAATGTGAAACAAAGAACATATTGTGAATGAAAAGCAAACCTTTGGCGTTTTATTGATAACGATGAGCATCAAACTGATTTGCGATATCTGTAGGGATAGACATAAATATAGGAAAAATGGTTGCAGGATATAGAATCCCGGCTTGAGCAACCATAAATGTAGAAATAGCATAATCTTATGGGCACTCTAGAGGTAAATGCACCAAAGATAAAGAAGGAGAAACAGGAGTTAAAAACTAAATTATTTATTATTAAAACAGCATAATATGAAATGAGAAAAGTATTTACACAGGTGATTATTTACATTTTAGACAAGAGGGATTTAGGATTTGTTACTTAGCCATTAAAATATCAAACTTACACCTCGTTAAAAGGTTAATTATAGCTTAGTTACAGGTTACAGCCATCGCCGCCGTGCTAACAGGGACGAGACCCCGTTAACTGCTTATGCTAGCATCGGCACTTTTCCGTTAGCCGGGCGCAAACGAAAAATCGCCAAATAATGTAGAATTCCGCCAAATTTCTTACAACCATTCTCTTGGCGACTTGGCTCGCGTTTGGTTCACAATTGGCGACATTTGCTCCCGGCTAAAGGAAAATCGCTTCGCTCTTGGCGACTTGGCTGTTCACAATTGGCGACATTTTCGCCCGGCTAACGGAAAATCGCTTCGCTCTTGGCGACTTGGCTGTTCACAATTGGCGACATTTGCGCCCGGCTAACGGAAAATAGGGACGAGACCCCGTTAACTGCCTATGCTCGCATCTACCGCATGTCTGCTTTTCTTGGTTTCAAAAAGTCATCTCCCCCGATTAAAACATTACGCTTGGTTTTAACGAAGAGCTTACACCTACGCATCACGTGATTAGCACGAAGAGACGCAGTGGTCGTTTATCTTCCGATATCTTTCCGCTGACACAACAATATTCAAATGAGCTTGTTCGGAAAGTGAGAAAATATTATTAGGAAGGAATTAAACTGATGCTTTTAAGCTAGACTGGGAAAATACAATTCCTACATAAATGAAGCAGAAAGGAAGAGTCCGTCAGTGAGAATTGAGGATCCTTTTTCCTCGTATCATAGTGCAGCATTGGGATGCCTTTGCAAAAAATGAATCAGAAAGGAAGTGTCCGCCAGTAAGAATTGTGGATCCTTTTTCCTCGTATCATAATGCGGCATTGGGATGCCTTTGCAAAAAATGAAGCAGAAAGGAAGAGTCCGCCAGTGATAATTGTGGTCATTTCTTTCTCGTATCATCGTGCGGCATTGGGAGACCTTTGCAAAACCAACAATATCTGGACCAGGAAGAATCAATTTATCCCCGAAATAAAATGAGTGTTTTAAAAGACGAAACCACCATTTCTGTTTGAAACGTCTTGAAGCCAGTTTTTCAAAATGAAAGAACTTAACTTTATGCAATATATTCAAAAGAGATAAAGTGTTGATCAAAACTCTTCTTTCCCATGGTTCCGTAGGCCATGTCCTGTATTTGAGTGTTCTCGATTTTTGATAGAATCATCCAGAAATTCCTTACTGTTAGAGTGAATTTATCAAGCCAAGTAACTGCGAAGAAAAGGTCCTCCAGAGATATTTATGACCTGTGAGGGGATGTGATTTAATTGCTAAAATGCATTGTTGCAAGAATATAGTGGATAATTTGTATCAAAGAAATATCACCGGGTTTTTTCCACCACTATAAAGCATACGCTTTAATGTCAAAAGTTGTCAATTAAATATTTGTTTAAACAATGAAAACGGTTCGAAACAATACTTTGCAATGGTTACAACAAAAATATTTTTAAAAATTTCTTAAAATTAGAGAAACAATCGTACAACTTAATTGATATCATTGAAAAGATAATTTTTTTTAATTTTCAGATGGTGCAAAAATAATTTTTGTGCTGTAATATTTTCGAAACTTATTAAGGAAAAACGCTAAAATTTCGCTTAATTTTTAATTAATTACAATTCTAATTAAATTTTTTAAAAAACGGCTCCGAGGAGCGTTTTCCCACCCTCCAAAGTATATTTCTGCCAAATTTCGTTACTCTAAATCTAGCGGTCTGTCCTATAGAGCACCAACACACGGACACATTCTCCTTTATTATTAGTAGAGATTGGAGCAAGTTTTGCGCATTTCGACTTTCTATTGCTTTCGTCTTATTGCTGTTGTGCCATAATTATTGCTCTTAACCGCGGTCTACGAGGACAATATAAATCTGAGTTCGCGTGGCATTCCGAGAACTCAGATTTATATTGCCTTACCGAGGGTCCTCAATTTTTATGTGGGGGTGGGTTGTGACACCTTTGTTAGGGAGTATGCGAGAAAGACTAGGGAAGATCATTCAACTGAAACTACTGTCTGTATTGCTGAAGATCACGAAAATTATCCATTACTCTTTTTTTTCACTTGGGGAAACCAGTACCTCGTGATACTTAATTAGTATAATGATATTGTACGTTTTTTTACTATGTTGTTCGATGTTCTGAATGTTGTACACCCAAATACAGCATGCTTTACAATATCTCCACGATAATGTACAGTATTCACAATAGTGTTACGAACATGGAATGTTGCTTCCCAGCAATGTCAGTCTTATGGTTGGGAAGAGATTTCTACAGAGGTATGTATGGGAATGGCGACAAACTTGGTGACTATTTTGGCGACAGATTTGGCGATTTTGGCGATAAAATGTAAGATTTCAAAAAATTCTAGAATTTTCCCGATATCTCTATTAGGGGCCGAGATCCGGATTTCTTCAAATGATTACATGTGACGTCATGGCCTGTAGGGGAATATAGCGCTGTAAATAGCGCTGTGTTCGAATCACGGGAACAAGTGGAGATGATCGACTTTGGTGTGTTATGATTAGATTTAGGTTTAATTCAAATAATGGTTTATTAAATGCAATTAACTCAATTAGCAATCCCAGGTTCGACCTTTGTCTAATAATTATTTTTATTAATGTAATCAATTTAACAGTCAGCATGCGACACAAAGAAAGCCAATATTAATTTGAAAATTATAACATTAAACTTCATTTACAGTATAGATATTTAATTAGGAATTTAGCATTAAATAAAATAAGCCCAGGAAGAGTAGGATCATCCAAGATAATTAAAAAAGTCTCTCATCAACAGTCTGTAATTGCCTCTAGAGATTCGATATCATGAAACGTATTCCAAACTCGCCAGGCGACGTCACTCGATTTCCAGTCCAATATCCCATATGGTCTCAATAAAATCTTTTAAATTACCAGGCAGCCACCGCCATTTGGGTAACATCCTCACCGTCAAGCCATTCAGTGATATCGGCCACTTAGGGTTTTTCTCCACAACCCACTTCGATTCTTGTTACATTCTTCCTCGCTGCTCTTTCTAATCTCCACCCCTTTATATATCTCCAGGTCCAACCTGCGTCCTCCTCCTTGTTGAATGGACAGATGCAGCAAAGGGGTCGTGTCTCTTGAGTGTTCTCGACCCTTCTAGGGTTCAGGGGAACGTCGCTTTACTCGCGAGGATTAGAGGGAGGCGTCTTGATTCTTCTCGATATCTCTAGGGTTCACGGGTGGCGCCTCCTCTACAAGATTATTCGCCACCATTCTGGAAATTTCTATTCCAGAAACTTCTCAAGTTCACTATGCAATTCTCTGTGTTCTAATTCAAGCAAAATATTACACAACAGGTGCGTGTTGATCGACTGCGATTGTCTTTGGAATATCTCTTTGGAGTTTTATCGTCAGTGCGAGATTGCAAGCTGTTAGACGCCAAGTTGTGTTGCTGTTACTGTTAGTGAATTGCTGTCTACTTGTGTTGCTGATTTGTGCAAGTGCTGTTTTTACTGTTACCTGCGCTTCGTGTTTTCCGGAATATCCGGGAATAGAGTGTCCTTCTCCGCTATCCTGCTTGTTGGACTCTTTTCACCGTACACACACAGGACGATTTTTGTATAAATATCGAACAACATCCTAAAAATACCGTACAATGTCTTTGTGCTATAAGGCAATATCGTAAAGATATCTTGTTGAGCGTCTAGTGGCATATCGAGGGAAGGCGGCGCTCGGGTCATTATAGGATTTTTTCGCCACTCTCCCACTCTGGATATCATCAATGA
>BGPR01026322.1:0-20397 GCA_013235015.1 Araneus ventricosus | reverse complement strand
AAATTCAGAAGTCTTTCTAAAAACATTTTACCGAGTCCATTTATGTTAATTTTTCTGGTTAAACAAAACGATATGTGAATGCATAGTTTGTCCTCGTCAGCAGGCAACAATTCAAAATTTAGACCCCTTCAAAATAGACGTTGCCCTGCTTCAAAAAGAGGCATAAATTCAAAAATTATTTTACACACCTGAATAATTTTCATTTGCTTTGGATAATGTCATGAGGCATTAGAATATACATTGAAATAAAATTGAAAAATTATAACCAACTTCTGTAAGAAAATGAACTATTTAAAAGAACAAACTAACTAACCTATCTTAAAGAAACCTAATGTAGAACACCTTCTCTTTGACTTCTAGGTGCATTTTTGGGTTTGGTAGCAGGCTGTGTACGAAAATATATTTTCAGGTTGTATTTTTGTTTACTATACGTACAATATACATATTATGTACTTTTCTTTGAATTTTAATGTTTTACGTTCAATTTTTATAACTCGTTTAAATGAAAATAGTATTCCAAAATGTAAATCCATCTAACTACCAGTTCGACTGAAAACCTGTTAATCGGAACACAACACAACTCGGTCGCAAGTCGACAAGGTCCTTTATGAGAATTTCAGCCACTAAATTCAATCTTTTTCTTGGTAGAATTTCTGGAATATTAAGTACTAACAGAGAGGAGATAATTCTTCACGAAAAAATGAAAAGAAAAAGAAAAGTTGTTTCAATAAGGGTTAGTTAAATTCTGAAGCAGATAATGCAACGGATGTGTTTGCGCTAATGATCTCTATCTATTGTTGTGTGAAATGCGGTCGATGGCATCTTTCCAGGGCGCAATTAGGCAAAGCAGCGAAACAGTGTGCTGGAAAGAGCATTGATTTTCACGATCAGGAGAGAATAATACAAGTTAGACAAAATAGGGTTGCGTGTGATTTACTAGGAGGTCTGGACCGAAAAGCGCTGAGCTTGGTACCAAGTTTTCTGCAGAGTTTTCTTACAATAATTATACTGAAACGATATCAAACAAATCAATCTTTTTTGAGTTAAATATTTCTCTTTTTCATAACATTTTCTAAATTAATGCTGAACTATAAAATAAAATCAATTCATGATTGCTTGATATAAATAAATGTTTTAAAAGAAGGAGAAAAAAAGCATTTCTTTAAGAATTTTGGGAAAAAGGAAAGAGGGAAAAATGAACCAGGCCTGCAGGCTTCGTCAAAGGTCACTTGGAGGCGAGGATTCATAACTGGAATTTTTCTGTGAGAGGCCTGACTGTCCTAAAAAATTTGACCCCTCGTGATTCGAAATTCCGAAGAGAATTGAAAGTTTTCGAAAATATAACTAGCAAAATATAAATCCAGCTAAACAAATTCTTATTCTAGATGAATATAAGTCAAAAGTATTATTATAAAGATCGATTAAATTCTGCTATACATACACTGATAAAGAGTAAAATACCATTTCAATTTTAGAATCCATTACTCGTCTTGTAGGCGGAAAAGCATGCGATGTCACAACACAGTTTAAGAAAAGTTGCTGTGAGATATAAAAAGACATGCGCAGTTATGTATATCATGTGACCCGGTGACACGTGAACTTAATCAAATTTAAATCGATATGATATAAATTATACTGACTTGTGATATGAATTGCAAGACAAGAAGAATGCTGTTCATAAATTTTTCAACTATCAAGTGGCACTAACTCAGAATTAATTCATAGAAAACAATATTTTAGTAAAATAAAATTTATTTTCCTGTTTTTAAATTATTCAAATCAAATATTTAAATAATATTTCGATTATTTAATGCAACTTTTTAATGAATTCTTATACAAAGTATAAAATTGTCAGGGCAGAGAAGTCCTTGTTAAATAAAGTAAAAAAAATAATGTTTCATTATTTTTATTCAAGAAAAATTATTTTTGGCGAATGCAAAAACTATGACTAGATTTTGTGTAATTTTTGAAAGGGAAAAATTGGATTTAGATAAATATGAAACATATGAAGAATAATGAAATCATTAATTTTTATTTTTCCAAGAGTTTAAACATTATAGATAATAGATTCAGTAATGATGCGGTATTTGTACATATCTCACCCCGCCGCCATTTATTTACCAATATTTTTACTTTTTCGGGAAGTCAGATTTAACGTGAGTTAATCCAGCTACAAAATCTTCACATGAAAGTTGAAGCCCTTGAAGAAGAATGAATTTAAAAATGATGAAAAATATGTTATTTATTTTTTTCTTCAGACCCACTTTTTGAATTCCTATTTGATAGAAATATAAATCAAACATCAAAGATTTATTTATCTACTCTGTTTAAACACGGTGCACCTATTTGTCAATAACAGTAATATCGAAAACTCCGTAATTTCTGAATTCTTACGAACACGAGTGCATTTCGTTCTTATAGTTTATTACATTTTTCTTGCATTTGAAACAGATTCAATGGAGGAATATATCGATTTTTCAAAAGATACAACGCATATAAAGATAAACTATCATATTCATAATACTGTAGCCTTGTGTATAACATGGTTAAAATACCACGTGTTGCATGAATATGCATTACTAGATCTCGCTGTGAGAGGAATTTATATATAAATGAATCTATCTATATATTTAAAACTGAAGACCAATTTTTTAAAGCTATAGGAAGAAACTAAACTGCTAAAAATTTAAAATAAATTATCTTATCTACCAATAGATTTTCGTCAAAATTCGCTCACAAATACTATCTATATTGTTACAAAGTTATAAAGTGTGTTTCCTAGATATGCTAATCTTGGCGAAATCAAATTTGTGACCTTGGCGACAAATTTGATGACTATTCTGGGGACTTGTCGAGAAAGTTTGTGACAAAAGGAATTTTCTGAAAAAACCTTGAACTGTGGACCTATTTCCAAGTAACTTCATGGACTTTCTAGAAATTACTTCACTTCCTCCGTAATAACGTTACTTCCTGTTAAAAAAGCATAAAAGCAAACTCTCAAACCAGACTATTGTCATTTGATCAGCAAGCAAGCTGGTGAGCTGAGAGATTCTGAGGGCTATTGAAATTTGCTGTAATGGAGATTTAGTGGAAATCTCAGTTGAAGATTTTTAAAAGTAATGTTTTATTACTTCTGCTAGGTTTCTTCTCCTAGAATATTTGTAAAATAAAGAGCTTTGTTTTCTTAAAATCCTGCTTATTGCACTACATTCACGTACACCCACAAGATTATTTTGTAACAATATTAATAAAGCTGAAGCGCCAATTTTTTTCTGCTACTGAATTCTAAACTGAAGAATGGGTTTATTTCAAATTAGTATGCATACTGAGAAGCATAGGTATGGTGTTAGGGACTAACAACTGCGTATTAGCAGATGAAATACGCAGATTCACTTCTATCATCAGTTGAATTGATGATAGAAGTGAATCTGCTTGATTACTTGCAGCTGCTAATTGGCAGTTGAAGCTCATCTGCAGCCGCGCTTAGTCAACAACGTAGTACGCTAAGCAATAAATTACTGAACATGAAACGCGTAGTTTGGCTAATATAGAACTAAAAATTGGTGAATAAGTTTGATTTCAAATTTTTCTCGCAAATATTATAAAGCTTCTTTAAAAATAAAAGAGAGAAGTTATTTTTTTATCTTTATTTTTATTTTCCCTTTTATCTTGATGGAAACTACGGAAATCAAAACCTGATAGTGGATACGTACTTGTTATTGAACAAAAGTAGTAACGCCTGCCAAGTACAGCTCCCAGTGACTCACTTGGCAATATACCTAACAGTGAGTTTCTAGGTCCCAGGTTCGGTCTTGCGATGGATTGTTTCCTTTTTTTCCCAAGAAATAAAATTCTGTAATATTCTACACAGTTAAGGCTTTAAAATCCGACCTATTCAATCGAATTTCTTTAAACTTTGATCACAAATACTACAAACCGCAAGGAAGGATATAGTGTGGCGTTGGTGACTGTCAATTAAATAGTTTCTTTGTTAATAATACATTTTTCGAAAAGGAAACGCTATTTTATCTTTATTTTGCCATTACTTTTAATTACAGATATTTTAACCCGTTTTATTTATTTGTTTCCATGTTGATACTTGCAATGTTTATTATTATTTTTTTATAATTCTGTAAAAATCTTTGATAACTAATGGAGAAAATTAGTGCGCGCCTTATTTATTTTTTATTATCACCGAGGTTTATAAGGACTGGGAAATTTATTACAAATGATTCATCTGAAGTTATGTCTCAGACGTTGTTAAAAAATTCGTACTATCAGGGTATTATTACTTGCCAAATGTTGGTGATTTTGATCTAGTCGCCAATGGAGGGAAGCTCATACAAAAACATCACTCATTCATTCAGCCAACGATTGAGTGGATATCTTTGTAGAATATAAGATAACGTCTCCCAAGATTGAAATCAATAAAATGACGTTTTCTGACTCCTTTTTCTTCAAAATATTGGAGAATGCGGTGACAAACAAGAAAAGAAACAGTTGATGGTTATGACTTCAACGGCTGAATATCGGATGGTTATCTATTGGAAATTCTCTTCTTACCCTAGTGATTAAGATAGCTGTAAGCCTTGATGTATATTTTTGCAAAGTTGTCTTAAAAAGAAGCCACCTGGTTATTTTGTGATATATTTACCTACGATCCAGCAGGACCTGCTTTTCACCCAACAACGAACGATAAGAAAAGGGAATAATAATGGCATAAAGAACAATTGTTAAATATTTTGTTCTTGTATCACCGATTTTTCAAGAAACTATCATGTGAAATTCCTATACGATCCTGTGCTTCCAAGTGCTAATAGCTGATAGTGAATACTTTTTTAAAATTATGTTTCCATGATTACAGTGTCTGCTTGTGAATATTTGTTAAAATACGCAAATGAAATAAAAATTCAAGTTCAAAACCTAAACGATAAGAACTGTGAGAAAATGCAATCACAAAACATTCAAAGAACATATGCACCAAATTCCACAACTTTATTTACATCAAAAGTATCATGTGACAACTTTTTTATCTGTTCTTTTTTAATATAAAGATATGTTATACAAAGCATGTTTTAATATTCCGACATATGAAAATAATATACCTTGTTCCCATTAATGAAACATTCCGTAAAAAATTTATGCCCGCTTTTTTCAGAACCTTGTTAATTTGACTTGATCTTCTTGTGCTCTGAACGCCCCATATATTAACCCACCAATACCTTTTTAATCCTCAAAAATCTTTGCAATTTCTTTCTTCATAAAACGATGCAGTGGAAGCAAAAATAGTTTTTAATTACTGTTTTTTCTTTAAATTATCACTAAATATTTTGAAAATTGATGTGTATGCTTACATGCTATTATGAAAAATGTTTTGAATAAATTCATATTATTGCGGATGATTCATTGATATCATTCACCGTAATTTTCAGAATTTGAAACGGGGTCAAAATACCATAGCTTAGTATAAAATCATTATTTAAAAGATATTATAGAAGTACCCAAAGACATTTGCAAAATCATAGTAAAAAATATAAAAAAATGTCTGTGGCACAAGAAAAATCACTTATAGTAATGATCGTCAACACAAACAAAAATGAATTGAAACGACTTCCGGCTTTTCTTTGATTGATGTGTGTTGAAAGCTTTGTAATTGTTTTCGCATAGTATCAGAGAGAGATCCATCTTCTATCGATAAAAAATAAAAAAATATAATGAATTAAAGAAAAGGTGTCTGGACATCATCCTACTTTTAGTAAGAGATTTACTTGCTGTGAAAAGAGTAATGAACTACGCACATTTATCATTATTTCTATAAGAAGCACTTATCGTGGTTAAGAGAAGGTCTGAAGATTTTCTGCTTGCCAGAATATGAAATCAGACTTGTAGGTTAAACAATCATATCTATCAGGGGGAACAACGCTGGAAACCTGAAGAAAATATTTCAGATAAATGCTTGTACTGAAATAAATTTCAATGGAAAGAGGTAGAGCTCCCTATCAAAAATTTTCAACATTTAATTTTTCTAATGCGCCGTATAACATTAAGGAGGCCTCTGTTTATTTGCTTATAAATTCTGTGCATTTGGAATGTTAGTTAGATGAGAGTTCTGTTAAATCGCACTACAGACTTAAAACGAAATTGGCAAAGAAAATTATTTACGTAAAATATCAGAATAAAGTTTAGGAATTGATGGTAATAAAATATCAGCTAAAAATGCGGGGTTTTTTTCAAAATTATTTGAACCACAGCTAGGAAAATATATTTTCTGATGAAAAGTTTTTTGCAAAGTTTTTTGCATTTTGGTATTTTCTGGAAAAAAATTATTCTTTTATTTTCAGTATGAGCAAAATATTTCAATTTAGATTTCTTTTCGGTTGTTAAACAGATTGATCAAAAGGAATGCAAAAAAAGTAGATCAAAGTCGCTTAATATTTAAACAAGATTCATTATATTATGTTTCTCAAAGTATGATATTCATCTACTTTTAATTTTAAAAATTATAGGTTTTCCTTGAGTTAATTAAATAATTAGAATATACACACGCCGTGCCGGTTTTTCTGCTAACTTGTGTCTGCTTATACAAGCTAAAATTATACAGAAAAAAACTTGTTGAAAGTTTGCATAGGAAACAGTAAATTCTTAGATATCTAAAGCAATAACTTGATTGAAAACGAAACATGAAGAAAATGGCGGTTAACTAATATTGGCATGAATACTGTAGGAGCGACTAGACTAATTATTTATATTTAGAAACTTATATTATGTTCACAAATGCTTGAAATACGGATGGACTACAAATGTACGAAGACAGTTGAAAAGTTATAAAGTGTTTGTTATTTGTTACTGTATATTATATATCGATCAACAGACTTAATCCAATTTCGCTTACTCTTTTGGAGTAGTGCCAAACATAATGCGTGTAGAACCTCCTGATATAAATCAAAACAGTCTCAGATAAATACAGGAAAAAGGAAACTATAAAATACAGTACCAATTATTATTTAAAAGTTGAAGCATGAAACTTAACATGAACAAGAACATATTAATGAAAGGTAATTTGATCATTCCTAATTCTAGTTTGTAAGTTTATATTATTGTAACTTAATAGCGCTACTGTTTTTCTAGATTATTTTTTCATAATTACTCTTACACTTTTCAGTATTTAATAATGTTCAAAATGAAGGGAATTTGCTGCAAATTGTAAAATGGAGATTGGAATTTATTTACATGAATCTAGGGCATTACAGAAGCGTTTTTTATGAAGAGGAAAGTTTTCAGTTTGATAAAGCAAACTTCATCAAACAACTTCATTTGAATTACAGAAAGTTGTAGAAAAAGATAAAAAGGATACTCAAAAAATAGGTATTGATAGTTCGTTTAAAAGAAATAAGCAGATGATAAAAAAAATTCTAATACAAAAAAAAATTCCACGAAATCTGTAATGTCACAGTGCGCGAAAAAAAACATATTGTATTGACTTACCAAATTGAAAAATGTATTATTTAGCCAATGGTTCGAAAAAAAATTATTTTGAGATTTTTTTTCTTATTCGATAATAAGGTACTTGAGCAAATATTAAAAGCTTTTGTTAATAATATTATTTTCGCAAAGGTTGATCTGAAAATCTCTTTTTAAAAATGTTACGTTTGATCAATTTCCTTGATAATACAATTTTCCATTATAAACAGAAATCTAAAATTCTTTCAGTTTTGTTATATTTGCTTAAATCTACTGCTAAGTTCTCAGAACTCAATTCATAATTACCAATTATACGTAATTCCAAAGTTAACAGTTATTCAAATGGGAATGCAAGATTTTAGGAAGTATATTTTATTCATGTACCAAACCTACAAACACGAAATTTTTTTCGGTGGATCTGGTTTCTAACCTGAGTCTCGAAGATCTCGAAGCCTAGAACTTGCCATTACGGCCTCGAAAATTTGTTCAAGTAAAGCATTAAACGCCTGACATTTATTCTTAACATGTGCAAATAATAGATCTCAATGAGCTTCAGAGAATATCCCTTTATTTAAATAAAGGGTTATTCTCTTCTTTTAAAAAGTGGCCACACTGCTTTGGGAATATTTCTGAAAATGAAATAGTATTTGATCCATTCGTATGAAGAAACGATTTACTTTATTTCTTTTCTAATTACCTAGTTTTTTTAAATAATACTTGTTTACGATAACTCACAGTAAACCGTGTAAAGGATATATTTTTCTTAGTTTTTGTAATTACAATCCAGATTATCTCTTTCACCGCTCCTAAGATATCGAGAGTTTATTGATTAAGAAAAGTTTGCCTAAAATTTTGAAGATGACCAATGAAAAGAGTGCTATAAGAAAAAGGAATTTAGATGCAATAATTTTCAATTCTTCATTCATATTTTGTTCTTTGTATATGTTTGTCTTAAGGTTTCAGAATTCCAAGTAAGAGACGATAAGCCCCAGAATAATTTTGAAGCACTCTTTAGTTGCAGAACTCAGCTGCTGAATGAGCTGATGTAGTAAACAACAGATAAAGTTTCACATACTACAATTAATAAAACAAAATAATTTGTTTAACTTGTTGCATAATATTTACCACTGTTTACTTTATATACGCAGTTTAAATCTTTGTAGTATTCTAACAAAATTATTCTGCATTCTGCTAGAATTTTTTGCTAGCCTCTATTATAAATCCATAGCTAATCATAATCAATTATTAGAGCATCTTTATTTGCGTTTATTTTATTCCTTTATACATCTTTCAGCTTTCATGGTAGATACGAGTGAACAATGTCCGAAACTTTGGTTCTGTATTTACACTTGCTATTCATAACTCTTACTGATTCAATAAAGATTCTGTAACTTATTATTAATTTTTAATGAATGGTTTCGCTGAAATCTGAATTACATCTATTGGAGTGATGTAAGCATGCTGAATAACATTCAATATTTTATCGAAGATATGCCACACGAACTTAATTACAACTACTGCTGAAGTGTTTCCGGAATACAGCTGAGCTCCAGATTACAAATTCCGAATGGTGTCCAAACAGTCGATTATTTGTTTGCAAAGTAATTTCAATATTTATTGCATCCATGATTTTCTAGGAGCAATTTAAAAAAACTGTTAATGTGTTTAATTAATGTCTCATTTTTATACACTTTTATTTAACTTAGCTTATTTCATGTTTGTAAGGATGGAATTTTTGTGATTGATTTTGGACACTCTTTCTAATATGCAACAATTTTGAAATTCTGTATTCTTGTATCTGCTTAATGAAAAAACATTACATATTTTAAAATATTTAGAGCGTATTAAATTATCAATAAAACGATTAATTCAATTACATTTTAATCTCATAATACTCAGGTTTACGATTCCATATTATTTATGATGATGAATTACAAATTTATGACTTTGAATAAGAAAATAATTTTTGAAAAGTATATTTTCAGTGCAAACATTAAAGTGTGTTTTAAAAAACTGTTTTTATTAAATTTATTTTGACTTTCTTTCGTGAATGATTCTTCAATATATGCAGTTCAGTTTAAAAGAAGACCAATGATCAATATAAAAATGCACCAAAATATACTGTTGTAGTTTAACAAATCATAATTATTTTGAAGTGAAGGACTGAAGCTACATTTCATAGCATAGAATATACTTACTATGATTTATTTCATTATCATTAGAGATATAGAAGCATCATACAGCTTAATGTTTCAGTCTACATAATGGTGTAAAATACTACACTGAATATAATGTGTGTGGAGGTACTTCATCTTGAGTCCAACGCAGCTGACTAATTTCGGTAGAATATACTTCATGTTATATTCTACTGAATGGATAATAATGGAATACAATGCATCCATGTGAAAGGAACTGCAACGTTCTGGAAATGGGGTCTTATTCTATACTTAGACGAAACAATTTGCAGGATATCTAATTATAGATAGAGCTACATAGAGAGGAACTCAAATAATATTTCGTGAAGTCAGTAAATGTAAGAAACATAAAACTGACGATGCATAAAAATTGGAATCAACGAGGAATAATATGCATTTATATATAACTAATATTCTATAGATATACTTTTGCTTTCATGGAAATCCTGGAATTTGTTGAAATTGATGCGTTTGCATAGTTTGTATAATAAAAGTTGGAATACTGCTAAAATTTAGACTAAACTAAGTTTCCCTTTAGAAGAATACATAATTAATGACGTAATGTTTGTTTTGAATGTTCTTAGTGGATTGGAATAGTTCACATGACCAGCTTTAGGCTTCAAATAAATTATTTACATGTTTTAATTTGTAGCATCTCATAAAACTTCAAATTTATTATAATGATGTATTCAATTATGGTAGTATTCTAGCGTACCTGTTTAAGGATGTAATGGAAACTGGAAAAAAATCAAATTCTAAAATGTAAAATTAAAAAAAAATGTATTCTTGTAATTGTATGTACTGATATATTTGCTAATGTACACTTTTCTACTTGTCATTACAAAAGACTACTTTCCAGTTTGAATTGGTAATAAAAAGGCTACATTATCAACCAAATACTCGATTTGCGCTGCCATCAATTGAACATAGAAGAAACGAATATTTAACTATACAATTATGTAAATTTTATGTTGCAAAAATAATTATTGTGAGTTTATGACGATTTTTTCAAAACGTCCTTTAAACGAGACTTTTTATTAATAATTTCGATTGCAACATCGATTAAATGGTGAAACCTTTTCAATGTAAAAAAAATTATTACAAATAGAGTGTATCATGGTTATTGGACGTTATAGAATGCAAGAATATTGTATATAATACAAACCTTCAAAATAAATTTGAATAAAAATTCCATTATGCTTCGTTGAAAATTCTTTAATTGTGAAAATCCAATTGCCACATCAGCATAGATACAAACGCATAACATTTCCCAGATAGCACGTAAGTTTGCAGCAAGTTTGATTTTGGCCTGATATTACTTTGTCATAGCAAATTTGACGCGCCAAACTTGAAACGAACTTGTAGCAAATTCGCGGTGACAACTAGCGCCACCTTCTTTGCATTGCAAGCCTGCTGAAGTTCACCGTGACAAATAGCGCCACCTCCTTTGCAATGCAAATTTGCAAAACAAGCTTGATGCAAAGATAGCACAAAGAGATAATTATCTTTGTCTCTGTTTTAAAAAAAAACATCCGATTTTCAATAGCATCTCCTAGACCGTCCATCTTTTTATTAATTCAATAAATTAATGATAATTTGTTAAAAAACTAACTTTTTATAAAAAAAATTAAAAACATTTTCCATCTTTTTACTAAAAGATTTTACTTTAAAGAAAACTAAATCGCCTTTTTCTTAATGTTGAAATTTTAACGTTTATAAAGAAAATTAAACCTGAAAAACAGTCAATGTTTGTTAAAAACTAATAACTTACATTTTGTCCCATTTTAAAGTAATTACTTTTGAACTCTAATTTTATAATTTATTCTACTAGCAAAACGTAGTTATTAGCGAAAATCGCTCTCTCTCTCTATGACTTCAGATCATATTCTTAATTCAAAAAATTAATGAAATCGAGAAAATAGTTTAAAATAAATCGTATACGAATGGAATCGAACGATGTATTAGCGAAATCTATCTTCTCCTCGCAGAGTTTAATTGGCCGAATGGTTAGCGCGTTTGCTTTGGAACCGTAGATCGCGAATTCTATACTGGGTTGTGTTCGTACTCTGTTTCTGTTTTAATTTGCAATGCAAGCTTGCGGCAAGCATGCTGCAAGTTCGTCCCATGGTGACTTCGAAGCTTGCGTTAACTTGTTGCAAACTTGCTTCACAGTTGCACTCTTGTCGTGTCAAATTTGCTGTAAGCTTGCAGATTTGCAGTGCAAATTTGCTGCAAAATAAAACTGCTATCTGGGTTGGTATATTGTTTCATTTAAAAATAATATGTTTTTAAATATTTGTTTTATAATGCTGCAAAAATTGTAACGCTTGTCTGATAAGTCTCATAAACCTGAAATGAATTTCACTTCTAAGTTGTTTCTTTTGTTAAAATTTAAATACACTTTTGAAAAATAATATTTTATTTTGTGATTCATTTATGGGAGAAATGCAATTGCAGTCTTCGTATTTTTCTAATATTTCCAAAATGATGTGAAACAAAGAATTATTGTCTGTCTCTCGTAAAATTTGAAAGGATTCTCTACCATTCTGAACAAAATTCTATCAACAAAACAAGAAAAGAAAGGGACAGATTGCGATGTCTTGTTACAAAAGATCTGTGTAGTTATTTGGAAACAACAACCCTTAATGAGAAGAACTTTTGTTTTTCCGAATCTTGCTGAAAATAATAGAAATAATATCTAGTATCTTTGTAATAAATATTACGTATATTTATATACATCAAAGATACGTGCAAGAAAAAAAATATGTGAATGAATATAATGAAATATTTCTTCTTCCTTACAAATAACACTTTAAGATAATAAATGTATAATTATTATTTCTGTAAAGTTTTTTCAATTTTTGAAAAGCGTTTCGTTATTCTTTTAAGCAACTAAAACGAGGAATTGAAATTATTTTACTTTCACAAGTGGATACACACATCATCTTTCACACGTTGGTTTAACTGTAATTTGTAAATTAATAATTATTTATGACAACATTCAAATTCATATCTTCATACAGCTCCTAATTCGTATTTTAACAATTTTCATGCGTTGTCATGTTGATAATCAGCTACTCTGACCTTGACCTCTTCAGTAGTTCTTAACCCCTTTGGCACGAGCGACGCATATGTGCGTTTCAGCTTGACTCATCTCAGGGCCTAGAGACGCATCCTTGCGTTACGGCGAAATTGCTGCTGTTGGCCGAGAGCCGCACATTTGCGTTTGGCTTTTGGAACAAAATGTTTTCTATCAGATGGCGTTACTATTCCACGTTTCTTTCAAAAGATTGGTCTTGTACATTAGTATTTCTCTCTCCGAGGTCAAATTGCAGTCGGCCACGTGTCCGTGAATCATTCTATTAGAATTATTTGATTTTTGAGATGGACAGAAACACGTGCTGGTGAGTGTAAATAGAAGCATGTGTTAAATAGCCCTTTAACTCACTTTGGAGTGATTGTTTATAGTTTCTCCTCTCGCTTTGTTTGAGATTTTATGGGAGATATTCTGTCAAGGGTTTTTATGCCTCCCTGTTTTATTTTTGCAGTTATTGGTAAAAGAATGCGTTAAATTTCCGAGGAGGAAATATGCAGATTTTTAAATGACAATTATGGATTTTTCCGACGATAGTGATAAATTATTTGAGTTCCTTAGATAGTTATGAATCTTCAAATTCTGAATTAGAAGAGGATAGTACTAATATATCGATTGCAATTCCGTCATGCCAATGGAGTCATAAAATAGGAGATTTTTCAGAAGGCTTTGAAGGGCTAACTATTACAATTTTCTTGAAGTATTTTATAATTTTGAACGTAAAAATTTATTTTTTCCTATATTTTCGAATTTTGGATCAATAATCTAGTGTTTATTTAGGTACTTTCAATTATAGGGAAATGCACTATATTTTAATTTTTTATTATTAAAAATCAAGTATTTTAATTAAACTTTTTTTATGATTTAGAATATGATATCGTTTACCACATATTTAAAAATGGATTCATTTCTATGTGAAGGACACTTTTTATGCATTATTATGCAACGCGTACTTTTGACGAAATTCGATGCGTGTTAGGCTTAGCGGGAGAAAATGCTTCGACCGGTGGGCACAGACTGCGCTAGCCAGCTCTCGTCCTGTGGGCACGCTTCCTTCAGCGGGTGTCCGTTCCGAAGGGGTTGAAAAGGATACAAATATTGAAATGCTTGGTATTAAGGTAATTTTCGATTTCGAATGCATATATCGATGACCAGATTTCAAATGCAGCTGCAAAATATTAATAAGGTCGAAGCCACAGAATAATTTACTTAAATTATTAATCAAAAAGAAGTAAATAGAAGCAAAATGAATGGAATAATAATATTCTGATGAAAATCGTATACACGAATTTAAAAGGTTTAAAGTGACGATGACAAATTGATAGGTTTTGTTCAAGAAACCTCACACTTCAAAAAGAGATGGTTCATTAAAAATTATGCTTTAATCTTTTTAAAAATATGAATAACAAGGTCTGATAATGCTACATCGAATTCTATTGAAAATGGCATTATAATGTACTTAATAAATATTTCACTAGTAAAATGATTAAAAGTACCAAAGTTGTAGAAATGATCCATCATTCGAATTCATTTAAAACTTCGGAAGAAAAATCTCTATATTGTGTCTAAAAAACTTTTTAAAAACATTATTCTCCAGAGTTTTCCCCATTCCTTTTGGTCCTAATAGAGAGTATATGAAGTTTCAGAACTCTAAGTTAACAGTATGGTTTGCCTGTAAAAATATAAAATTTGAAAAAACCTCTTAAAATGTAAAATTTTAGAATTTTTTAAAAAGTTTTATATGGTTACTAATGCGTTAGAACTGGTTTAAATATGGTCCTATAAACATGCTCACTAATATTTTGGGTATAAATTACAAGTTCCATAATGCTCAGTGTGTAATAAAATATATATTAAAAAGTTTAATATCGGTAAAATGTTCAGAAAACGAAATATTTTCAAAGTATTGACCTTCAACAATAAAACAATTTTAATATTTACAACAACATTTTCATAACGAAAGGGAATCATTTTTAGTAAAGAGTACATATTGTTTTGGTTAAAAATGTACCAGGTAATGATAAAAGACAAAACATGTTCTCGAGTTTGATACAAGTTGCAAGGAAATGAAAGAAAGCAGCCTCTTTATCCATAGCATTGTAAATGAAGAAGAAGAAGAATTGAATGAACACAGAGCGAAAAGGCAAAATAGAGGAGTTCCGCTTCTTGTACTTCTACAGGGGTTAAGCAAGAAGCAGAGATTCAAAATAGGACTTTTTTCTGTTTAAGAGTTTGTCATCAGTCAAAATATAACTCTTAATTGACCCTAAAAGTACTGTCCATAAAAAATAAAAAAACTCGGATAAAGAGAAGTAAGATTTTCTGCCTTACCTCGCTTTTTAAGAAACGCCATTTCAAGAATCCCGCCTAGTTCAACCAGTGTCAAAAAACAGGAATGGAGAAAAGAATAAAACGGTGAGTAATATGAGTAAAGCGTCATCTATTGAAGCCAAACAAAAAGAAATCAACTGATAAGATTGAATGGGAAACGTTTGCTCCCAAAAGAAAACGAAAATTTGAAAGTCAAGCTTCATCTTCTACTTCTGTAATTTTGAGTACCTATGTTCCAGTTCTAGTTATTGGAAACACCTCACAAATGATTGTAATGTACAATTAGAGTAGATGGATGATACTGACTTCAGTTTATAATCAACTTCTAAATCTCATCCAAAATCTGTAACATTAGAATTGCCTATAAAACCATTTAAGATCCCTAAAATAACTCAAATATCAGATTGATTAAAACTTTCTCTAAATCAGCGAACAGTCTTAGTGGCATCTATTGGTAAAGAGAGTGGAGTTAATATCGATTATCTAAATCTTAGTCGGTGTTGAGTGTTATGCATGAAGGTCGTCGATAGAAAAATAAATCTTTATTAACAACTCAACATATAGTAAACATAAAAACAGTTGTTACTGCTAGTTTGGTAACTTTATTTCAACTATGTCACCTCTGGGGTGGGTGTCACCTCTGATCTTGGGAAACTGAGAGAAGAGCAGACAAAAAATTTATAAAAAAACATTTGTAATATTCCTGTATTTTATACTGCTCTGTGATTGGGTTCTACACCTGTTTGGGTACAATCTGTAAATATTTATTTCCATCTACTCTAATATTGTTTGTTTCTAGGTGTGCTCCTCGCGCCCGCTTGGGCTGAGAGTGCGCTTCTCTCTAGCGTCAGGATTTTTTATTCCCTGCCAGCCCGCTCAGGGCCTCACATACTTTCGGGTAGACCGGACCGGGCGCCATAACTCAGCAATGGACAATCATAGAGAGGTGCTGTTGGTATCAAACGTTTCTGTTTTGCAAGTAGAACTCATTACTGCAATAAAGAGTCTGAAATAGAGCGTTTATAGAATTTTATTAACATAAAAATGCTTAAAAACATACAGAAAACAACATTTTTTCACAAAAAAATTAATTTGTTTGAAAAAATAAAACTTGATGAAAATAATTTAAAAATCAAAATATTCACTCATGAATAAACAAGTAGTGTTCAATATCGTTCATTAAAATCGTCTTCAATTTGAATAATCCTCTCCGGTTAAAGCGCTGGTACGTTTGACTTGGACATGCTCCTCGGTATCGCGTTCATCCTCGGATTCCGGAATACTCCGATTGAAGCAGCTGCCAGTACCTGCTGTCGAACCTTAAGGAGATGCTTTTACATTTCAGTACTGGGAGTGACAAGTTGTATAGTGAAAAGCGTCTGCGTGAGCTTTTAACAGGGAGCTACGGCAATGCCGTTCTTATTTCAGCCAGCACGAAATGTTTCGGAACTGTTGCTTCTTTAAGGCCAGTTGCCTAGAAGATTTTAACGGACAATTGGTACGCCGACCGAAAAAAAGACGCCGTTGATGAAAAAAAAGATTATTGATGCAGCTATTAGCATCCTCTATTTCCTACAGCGAGATCTGTAAGTATGAAATTTCCATGACAAAGAACATTTTAAGTGAAGTTCAGAACAACGGATTTGTTCAGTTTGTCTTCGACAATGCAGATCACAACACTCGAACTATGGATGGAATGGAGCTTTTCATATGATGGGAGGAGTGCAGCGTGTTACTCCTGTTTCAGCTGTTCAGACATGTATTCCACCATGGATTGGCACTAGACTTTGCCCGAAGAGGGGGGGGGCGATTTGCCCGACAAGGGGGCAAGGTCTGCCCGACAGGGGGCACGACCTGCTGTACGGAGCAACGAGTGTAAAGAAATTGGTCTCAAATTATAGCAAGATCAACTACAGTTAAATACCCCGTACAAAAATTTTCCCCGACGTGGGGGCCTGGCCGTTCCCCACTCTGGCGCCACCCCTGATTCCACGACAAAAGATTATACTAACGACAAATATTGTTGGAAAGTTTGGATTCATCGCAATCGTTACTCACGACTGGCGCAAGAACCATGGATTGAATCGCCTTGTAATGGAAGGCGTTCCCTCCCTGAAATTTCGACCGATGGATGCCAAAATCGGAACCCTATGCCACTGGATTTGGACGGCGGGTCCCATGTCAGCTGAAAAACCTCATACGGGAAGGAGTGGTTTCATGAAGAATATCGCAGGAAAAAGATGATACGAAAAGTCAGCAGTGATACCATTGCCCTTCGTCAATCTTCAACCTTCTAACCTCACATCAGTTAATACCTGTCGTTGTTTCGCTGATGAAGAATGCAGGAAGGGTCAACAAAGGTGTATTATGACATTTATTCAGCCGCATTTCATTAAAGCTATGGATATCGTTTCTCAGGCGGATGATACTGATGAGTTGTCCAAGGTAATAGTACTAACATACTATAAACAATACTGTTAATTTGGAGCTATTTTCTTACAAAAACAAAAGTATTAAAACAATCATCTGTTAAAACTACTCAACCAGTCAACTATAAACAAGATTACTGAAAACATAAAGATGGGTCACAAAATTATTAATTAAAAATATGTAACATAATTTATCACATGTTTAAATTTCACACTTATTATTAAGGATAAGGTTTAAACAAAAATTGGTAACGATGAATATGTTTAATCAAAAGTCTTAACTTTTTCCTTGCGCCTTGATTACTTGCTACACTTCTAAATCATCCTTTTTCATTTTCACTGGACGGAGAAACCATGTGCCAGGATGATGTTAGAATACAACTTGTAGCATAATGAATTGTTGAATCCATTTCCCCGCAACTGACAGTATAGAGAAGGTGCCAGAGGGAATCTATATAGATATTCTGCGAATAGGCCATGACCTGCAAAGAAAAGGATCCCCTCTCTGTAACAGCCTATTGAAGCTTGTTTGACTGCTGGAATTATATTGAACGTTATATTATGTCCAAGGTAATAGTAAGGTTAGGTGCATTTCATCTGCTTATGAGTTACGTGGGTTCAGTGGGAAAAATCATGGGTGGTAGTGATCTCGAAGAAATGTGAGGTATTTGCTAAAAACGCTGTTTTCCACATGGCTAAATGGACATGCTTATGCAATAGCATTACTCAAAAGCATTCGCTTTCTCAAGCACCAATCAGTCTTTTGATTGTGCAGTATTGCGAGGAAAACGGATTTTTAAGCGGTCCTGACGTCGAAACACTCAGAGGAATTCACAATGAGTTGATAAGCTTGTCTTCCTCCAAAAAAATTTTTCTATCAAAAGACAAACCTTTACTGAGTGCTGTATCCAGCGCGGTGAAGACACTAGAAGAAAGAAGCTGTAAAGCTAAATTATATTTGCAGTATTTCAAGGAAGTTTCTGTAATGCGTTATTTCGTGAGAGCGGGTAACTGAATTCTTCATCTCTAGTCCGTCTAACGCATGTTAGTTCACCTCCATGCAGCTGGGAATATTCATTACGCTAAATAAGCTTACCTGTACCTCCAGAATATGTCTAATCTTAAGACTAGTTTGTCGGATCAAAAGTTTGAACGTTTCGGTTATTTTACAGTTCGGCGATCGGATAAGTTTTGGTGTGGCGTTTGAACGGACATAACTATATGTAGCATAACTCTATAGAGCAGGTCAAATGCGATCTATGAAAGTTAGCGGTGGCTTGACCCAAGGCCGAAATATGTCTGATGGCGTCGTAGCGCGTTGGATTTGCACCATGCCGAGAAGTCTTCAGGTGATGGAACAGTGGAGGCTTTCGCTGAAGTGACGGATGAATCTTCCGACCAATACATTTCTTTATCAAAATCGTGGCAGACTCGAGATACGAGTGATTTGAAGAAATTTTTAATTTGGCCGAAACAGCATTCGCCCTTCAACCAATACGAAGAGCTCATTTTCCTGTTTTCAGGAATTGTTGCCGATGATTAATTGTGACTCAGCACAGGAGCTAGGCAAAAATTCAGCCAAAGGAATCGTGGGAAAAAGATTTGCTGACGTGACTTTGAAGAGGAACGTGCAAGTGTTCACACTGGCCGCTATGGAAAAAAACTAAATTAATTGATACAGATCCTGTAGTTTTTAACCCTAACCAACTGTTCCACCGTATTGCGTGTGTTTTAAGAAGTGCGGACGACCTTGAAGGTGTCTACAGCAGGAATGGACGCTTTACCTTCATTCTTTATTCGACGACGTTGCTCTTCGAGCGGGACGAAGACGATTTTAATCAACGATATTGAACACTACCTGCTTATTTCTGCGTGAATATTTTGATATTTAAATGTGTTCCATCAAGTTGTATCAAACAAATTATTTTTTGTGAAAAATGCTGTTTTGTATGTTTTTAAATTTGTTTTATGCTAATAAAATTATATGAACTCTTTATTTCAGACTTTTTATAGCAGAAATGAGTTCTACTTCCAAAATAGAAACGTTTGACACCGACCTCACCTCTCTATGATTGCCCATTGCTGAGTTATGGCTTTTTGGGGGAAATCCAAGATGGCGGACATTTACTCAAAATTTAAGGGTGTTGCCCAAGGAGGATTCCTTGGGATTTTTCTGGGGAAGTACAGGGGGACCTAAAGAATCTATTTCAGAAGGAATTAGCTTTATAATAATTATTTCCGTGTCCAACCTTAATTTGCCTATACTATAAATGATCTGATGCTTTAGGAGTCCCTGAACACGCAAGAGAAACACGACCATTGAGTCTTATTTCTAGTACCTAGAGCATTTTTGGGTCTGAACTGCCCATTTAATTTTTAGTAGACCTTTGTGCTATTTGACAGAAGAAACAGTGACATTTTATTTATTTTGTTCAAGTGTTAGACTCTGTAAAGAAAAAGATTGCAGCATCCTTAAAGAAATACAAAGCTAATGAAAAATCAATTCCCACTGTTGTCCTCTTTTTCCTTGTTTGAAATCATTCCACAAAACCGCATCAATTGGTTGAATCAAAGTCATGATTGATTTTTAATTTGTTGAACCAAGATGGAACCTGAATGAAACACAATCCTTTGCCCTGGGAAGATTTCAGGTTCACAAAAATTAAAACTTTTATCAAGAACTTAAAAGTAGTAACTGACACAACCGAACGAGGGGTAAAATTAATGGAACATTTTAGCCAATCGATAACCAAATATAACGAATAGACTCAAAATCTACTTCAGTCTATTGAAAAAAGTAAAAAAAAAAGAAAAAAACTTCGTGCTTTCAGAAGTCAGTTTGAAATAAAATTAAAAGAAGTTAAAATTATGATATGAGATTATTTTA
>BGPR01026321.1:0-21617 GCA_013235015.1 Araneus ventricosus | reverse complement strand
AGCTTATAACTTGGCTAATTAACAGAATAAGAATATAAAAATTTTTACAGGTATAAACAAAAGACCTAGTGAGCCCTTGACCAATTTTGGGCCCGGAGGGGAAAAAAGATAATGAAAGAGAGTGAAAAGAAGTGAAATGGGGGGTGGGAGAAAAGAGGAGGAAGAAAAAGACATAAATTGAAAATAATATAGCAGAAAGTTGGCAAACCTAGAGGGGAACCTGTGTACGGAATTTGATTAACCTATGTTAATTAGAAGAATAATTATAATTAAAAATAGAGAAAAGGATCAAAACTATTCCGGTCATTGAAAGGATCGCCATGTTAGCGCTATGAGCAAAATGGGGTTAATTAAAATTATTGAAGTATAAAGCAAGATGGCTGGCTTATTAGAGAAGGTAATTAATATTAATTAGAAAAGAATATCACATGTGCACGCGCTATGGTCCATCAGACCAGAGGGGGAGGGAATTAAGAATATGCCAGAAAACAGTATTAATTTTGTTTAAAAGTGTTAATGATGATGAAATGTATTGGATTTCATGAGTCTAATTCTAAAATTGACTTAAATGTATGAGTTTGATAAAGGTGGCAACAGTTTATTACTAATTCCTTGTGGCAATAGTCTAGATCAGGGATGGCGAACCAATGGCACGCGTGCCATTGATGGCACGCGACACAATATTTTGGGCACGCCACAGATCACAAAGTTCACTATGAAGCATTGACAGTACTATTTGACAGCACGTCTATGACCTCATTAAATATTTTTTTAGAAAAAATGGCACGTTGATACATAAAGATTCGCCACCCCTGGTCTAGATAATATTTGAAATTAAAGAGCCAATCTTAGGAGAGAGTATGTGCTATTCTTAGATGTTCAAAAGCGCCTCCACGTCTGGCCCAAACAACAACTTGGCGTGCACAAAATGGCCGATTGTAATTAATGGAAGATATTGACTAAGTATTTAATATCAACTGAATATACTGAAAAAGGGAACACTATGATACTATATGAAGGAAATGAAGTATCGGGAAAAGACAAAGACCGGAATAAACAGAAAAATTTAATTAATTAGAAAGTGCAAGATTCCACCTCACAAGTTAATTAGAACAAGAGCAATGAAGTAATTAAAAACATAAATAATTAACTTAAGAAAACAGCTCCAGCCAGCATTACCAACTTCCCTTCCCAAGCTCAATGTTTACAACGAGCGGCTTTAACAGCCAGGCTAAACCGGTTCTTTTGCAATAACCCTAATACGCATCTTGAAAGCGCATCCAAACTGTACGAAGCTGCTGATACATATGAGATTCTGTCCCTGAGAAACAGGAGTTCTTCGTTCTTGAAAAACAATCTGAGCCCCACCAAAGCTTGTGACATCTTGAAAGCGCATCCAAATTGTACGAGGCTGCTGATACATATGAGATTCTGTCCCTGAGAAACAGGATTTCTTCGTTCCTGGAAAACAATCTGCGCCCCACCAAAGCTTGTGACATTTTACGTTTGGCTGACCGACACCAATACGACGATCTGAATTTTGCTGCGCAGGATTCTATACTGAAGCATGATCATGAAGTTTTTTGCTCGGAGGAATGGAAGCATTTCACGGTCAACTAGCTGCGGATGTAGCGAAATGTTTTCCTAAGTTCCAACCAAGCAATGTGTAAGTGAATTGTGCCTATTATTTTTGTTTCCGTGTTAAAGATATTTCATTGTTCCTTTTTAATATTTGTAAAATAAAAGCAACTGCGTATACAACATGGGAAAACTTGTATTATGCCATATCTTTAGGAATTAACATCGTTATCAAAAGTGATACTTCGTGGTTGTAGTGAGTTGCACATTTTGCTTCTTTGCTGTGCTGTCTGGTGCGAAAATAATTTTAATTATTATTGTTTTATGCATTTTCTTAAATAGCTATGAAATTATTTTCGAGAAGTTCAAGTTTATTAATGCTAGTGATAGTGTCCCTTGCTATTAAAATTTTGAAATAATGGCTCATTTTAAAAACAAATAACTTCATTTTTTTTACATATTCATATGTTACTAAAAAAAGAAAATCGAATTTAGTCAGAATTGCAAAATATCGAAAGAAACATTTCTGATAATCATTGTTTGCTTATCTTTAAATTTTTAATTTATTTTAATGTCGATGCGATAGTATCGAATAACACCAGAAGAATTTATCGCTTGTATGAAGTTGAATTTAAATATTTTACCAGTGCTTCTATGTAATTGCATGTATTTTGTACTTTTTTCAATTTGTTGGCGCCAGTGCGTCTGCCTTTCGCTCGCGCCCCCTGGTTGTTACATATTTTTTTTGTTTGATTTATGGATGGTATTTCCTGTTGCAGTTCTGTGGAAATCATTCAGTTTGTTCCCATCAAACCACTTCGCAACGATGTGTTTCTCGCAGTGTGTACTTTAAAAGCTCTCAATAAACACAATTCATAAAGTGTTTTCGATGCTATCTTTATGTAGTTGTTCCTTTCTATGGAAGTGCTTCTAAGTTTTGATAATGGTGTAATTTTTGTCAAAAGTGAAGTCAGGAAATTTTGCATTTTAAATTAAAAGAATAAATTAAATGTCATGTATTTTTTTGTCTGATTCCAATTCATCTACTATAAGCAGTGCACAATAAAAGTAATTTTCTTCTTTCCGCTCGTTACAGTTATAGTCGATCGAACTTTCTTGTGTGACAAAATACCGTCAGATTTGAATCGCTAATAACTACGAGACTAATAATGCGAAAAGAATGGTTGACCCCGTAACGGATAGGTCATATCTGTAGGAGTTTGTCGCATAGTATTTGTTTTCTCTGTGACGTCATCGTACCGTGTATGCGCGTGACTGTTATGAATTAGCTTTATGTAAGGTTATAAATAAGTGTAGCGTGGAAACGCGTTTAGCTAGGAGGTTGGTTCTGGTGTCATTTTAAAGAGCTTGAGGAGTATTACTAGGACCCAAAGTGAGACAATAAAAACATTTAACAGGATATAAGTAAAAATCGGTATTAAATAGAAAATTTCAAACTCCGCATGTTTTTTGATTATAACATGCAGAGTTTTCGTTCGAATTGTAAAAAAACTTACAGAATACTTGACAATACGTAAAAGAAGCATTGTATTAAAATTTGAATTCAAAAATTTGAATATTACGGGAAATATAAGTATTTGTAGTAAATAATGTTTTTACTGCGCATATGCTAAATGCAGTTCTATACACTATCAACAGACACCGCCATCAAAAGCTACTCTAAATAAAACATAAGAAAGGCGCAGTTCGGGTCCGCGCCGTTGATTTTTCATTAAAACGTCGGGGTAAAATCGTAAAACAAATATATCGTATTTATGTGTAATTTAATTATCAATCTCTTTAACACAATATTTACACAGAGTAGTATAATGGTTATAGAATAGATAAATCACAAGCTACCACAGACCCTTGCTACATGCGATAAACTTGTGATTTAGCTATTCTGTAATCATTATACTACTCTGTGTAAATATTGTATTAAAGAGATTGATAATGAAATTACTTATTAATACTTGTTTTAAGATTTTGTCCCGACGTTTTGACGAAAAATCAACGGCGCGGACCCGAACTGCGCCTTTCTTGTGTTTTTTTTTTTTTTCCTACTAAATCTTTTTTTGTCTTAACACCTATGGTTCATAAATTCTGGATCTTTTTTTAAATTTAGACCCAGATTTATTATGTATAATTGTTTACTGATCCCCACGACTCTTAGATTAGGCATCTCTGCTAACCTCTGGAGAATGTTGAATTCTTGCAGTTCCTCACATATAACCAGTCCTCTGGAGTGCATTTTAAAGGAGAGATTCTTATTTTGCTGCGGGTATACGACGACATGTTTGTCTCTTAACTTGGAAGTTCCCCTTTAACTAGTTTTATCGTAAGTGCGTCGCATTACCGAAATTTTAGGTTTAAAAACTAAAAGTCCTTCACAGAGATTATAATTCGATACAAAAATGACATGAAATCCATAAACATTTCAACGGTGTTTTAGGTTCTCAATTGAATTAAAATAACACCGCATTCCCGTAATAGAAGGTGTCATCTAATTAGATAGTTGAGAAAACAAATAGTTAAAGGGTTCGTGTCAGATTGATTTCTTACTGGCAAAACTTGCAGATTTGGCAGAATTATTTTTCAAACGAATTGTAAGAAGAAAAAATAAATTAGAAAGTAATGAGCGAGTTATTTAGATACTTGCCAAAAAATATACTAGCAAAGAATAAAGAGATTACTAGCATTCATAAACAATATATGAATGCCTTTACTTGTTCTATTGATTTTCAGTGTGGACTCTGTATTATCAATAAGTTGTAACAGTTATTTTCTTCAACTTAATAAAGGTTTTATTGAAGGAAAACGAAATGGCGATGGTGTGGGAACATCGATTTAAGTTCACTGACATCTCAACAAATCGAGTTTCCAATGCAACTACTGAGGGGTGAATTTTCTGCTCTTGTCTTAGTGCCACGTAGAGGGGAGACAAGATAAAATAATATCTTTTAGTAATCTTCCTCAAATCGATTCATTTATACTGGTCATTTTAGGTGACCCTATTTCACATATAATAATTGTGTAATATGAATTCGCGAAAGGTAATTTCTATTGAAGCGAAATCGTTTTATTCTTTTTAATATGTACTTCGTTTGTATGTACAACTAAGAGCCTCCAACTTACTCGCCGGGCCGCGGTGTCCTAGTGTAAAGGTCTCGGGTTGGCCCTGGGGCCGGAGGGTTCCAGGTTCGAGACCAGTTTCCAATAAATATCCGCCGTGTTTTGGGTCTGTTGCACGTTAAATCATACGTGTAGGGCCAAACGTCCTCCCGTTGGTGTGATGCGGAAGTTTGGAGAGGGGGTGCCAGCTCAGGTGTCGTCCTCGTCATCTGACCGTGGTTCAAAAGTACGAGGTCCGTCCCAAAACAGCCCTGTGTTGCTTCAAAACGGAACGTTAATTTAACTAAACTAATCAAGTCAGTCGCCACTATGGCAACCTGGACAATTAGAATTCCACTGTGAACCCTTCGATTAGATTGTCGATGTAATTGACAGTGTTTTTTGATGTTCAGTTAAATACCTATATCATAAATCTTAAGAAAACTGAAAAAATGAATTTATTAATTAAGGAACTTAAAAAATATTTAATTCACGAAAAAACGAAATGGCGGTGGTTTAACCCCTTAACCGAATGATTTTCTTTGCTATCTGATAAGATGTCCCCTCCTGCTTTGTAAAGCGGTTGTCTTTTCCATTCACCTCAGAAGACATAGAATACTTGATGCTTATAGATTCTACTAAATTTTTGTGTCAGATTATAAAGCTAATTAATGATTAAATTTTAGTTTTAAGACTAAAAATGAGATAATTCGATGCACGAGTATTCTCGGGCATTTAACTTGAGCGGGTAAGCACCTCACGCAGCCTTTAGGTTTACTAGCATCACAATGACTGACGGAAGAATTTTCTCCTCTCGTATTAATGCCACATCTGGGCGAACAAGGGATAGCAATATATATTATTTATACCATGATAATGTTTGGAGAATGGCGTTCTTTCTGTTAATTGTGTAATATATATAGTGAATTAGATTATATTTATCTAATTTTTAGGATTAGGAGTTATCGTGTTCACAAGTATGCGATAGTACAGACCGACAGACAGTCAACCCTTCAACGGAGTTGGCCCAAAATTTGATACGAACCTGCATTCTTCATGATAAAACTGTGTACCAAATTTCATTTATATATTTAAGTTTTTGAATTATCGTTTTCACATGAAACGGACAGACAGACATAATTCCAAACTGTGTTTTGACTCGGGGAGATACTATAACGTGGAATTCATCAAAATTCGATTTCGAGATTTTTTCGACGATTACAATACTTTCTACTTGTACTCGTATACGGAGAAAGGTTAAAAAAAGCGCGCATATTGCAGAGTACAATGAGAAAGTCGAGAGAGAACTCTCGTAGTTAGAATATCGCGATATTTTCTTCTATGTGTACCTCGTATACGAGAAAGTTAAAAGCGCACCATATTGTGAGAGTACACGAGAAAGTCGAGGAGAGGTAGTCCCGTGAAGTTAGAACATCGCGATACTTTCTATGTGTACCTCATACGAGAGAGTTAAAAAAGCGCGCCATATTGTGAGAGTAATAATGAGAAAGTCGGAGGAGAGAACTCGTGAAGTTAGAAGATCGCGATACTTTCTATGCACTCGTATACGAGAAAGTTAAAAGGCGCCATTGTGAGAGTACACGAGAAGTCGAGGAGAGAACTCGTGAAGTTAGAACACGCGATACTTTCTCTATGTGTACTCGTATACGAGAAAGTTAAAAGGCGCCATATTGTGAGAGTACGTCGAGAAAGTCGAGGAGAGAAACTCTCGTGCAGTTAGAACATCCGCGATACTTTCATAAAATTGCATACGAGAAAAGTTAAAAAAAAGCGCGCCATATTGTGAGTACACGGGAAAGTCGAGGAGAGAACTCTCGTGAAGTTAGAACATCGCGATACTTTCTCTATGTGTACCTGGTATACGAGAAAGTTAAAAACCGCGCCATATTGTGAGAGTACACGAGAAAGTCGAGGAGAGAACTGTGAAGTAGGAAACATCGCGATACTTTCTATGTGTACCTGGTATGAGAAAGTTAAAAAAACCGCGCCATACAGGAGAGAACGAGAAAGTCGAGGAGAAACTTTCGTGAAGTTAGAACATCGCGATACTTTCCATGTGTACCTCGTATACAGAAAGTTAAAAAAGCGCGCCATATTGTGAGAGTACACGGAAAGTCGAGGAGAGACCCCGTGAAGTTAGAACATCAAGATACTTTCTATGTGTACCTCGTATACGAGAAAGTTAAAAAAGCGCCATATTGTGAGAGTGGCACGGGGAAAGTCGGGAGGAGAGAACTCGTGAAGTTAGAAACATCGCGATGTTTTCTATGTGTGCCTGGTATACGAGAAAGTTAAAACCGCGCCATATTGTGAGAGTACACGAGAAAGTCGAGGAGAGAACTTTCGTGAAGTTAGAACATCGCGATACTTTCTCTATGTGTACCTCGTATACGAGAAAGTTAAAAAAGCGCGCCATATTGTGAGAGTACACGGGAAAGTCGAGGAGAGAACCTCGTGAAGTTAGGAACATCGCTACATTCTCTATGTGTACCTGGTATACGAGAGTTAAAACCGCGCCATATTGTGAGAGAAACACGAGAAAGTCGAGGAGAGAACTTTCGTGAGTTAGAACATCGCGATACTTTCTTGCTGTGCACTTCGTATAATGAGAAGTTAAAAAAGCGCGCCATATTGTGAGAGTACACGGAAAGTCGAGGAGAGAATTCTCGTGAAGTTAGAACATCGCGATACTTTCTATGTGTACCTGCATACGAAAGTTAAAAGCGCGCCATATTGTGAGAGCAATAATGGAAAGTCGAGGAGAGAACTCGTGAAGTTAGAACATCGCGATACTTTCTCTATGTGTACCTGGTAATGAGAGAAAGTTAAAAACCGTGCCATATTGTGGAGAGTACATGAGAAAGTCGAGAGAGAACTTTCGTGAAGTTAGAACACGCGATACTTTCTCTATCTGTACCTCGTATACGAGAAAGTTAAAAACCGCGCCATATTGTGAGAGTACACGAGAAAGTCGAGGAGAGAACTTTCGTGAAGTTAGAACATCGCGATACTTTCTCTATATGTAAATCAGTGGTTTATATTAAAAACCGGCGCCATATTGTGAGAGTACACGAGAGTCGAGGAGAAATTTTCGTGAAGTTAGAATACCGCGATACTTCATATGTTCCGGTATACGAGAAAGCAAGCGCCTATAATAGAGAGCACACGGAAACCGAGGAGAGAGAACTCGTGAAGAACATCGCGATATACTTTCTCTATATGTACCTGGTATATGAGAAAAGTTGGGGTAAAAACCGCGCCATATTGTGAGAGCACGAGAAAGTCGAGGAGAGAACTTCGTGAAGTTGTGAACACGCGATACTTTCTCATCTGTACCTCGTATACGAGAAAGCAAAAAAAAGCGCGCCATATTGTGAGAAAGTACAATGGAAAGTCGAGGAGAGAATTCTCGTAGTTAGAATATCGCGATACTTTCATGTACCGTATACGAGAAAGTTAAAAGCGGGGCGCCATATTGTGAGAGTACACGGAAAGTCGAGGAGAGAACTCTCGTGAAGTTAGAACATCGCGATATTTCTTATGTGTACCTGTACGAGAAAGTTAAAACCGCGCCATATTGTGAGTACACCGAAAGCCGAGGAGAAATTTTAGTTAGAACATCGCGATTCTCTATCCGTACCTCGTATACGAGAAAGTTAAAAAGCGCCATATTGTGAGAGTACGGAAAGTCAGAGGGAGAACTCGTGAGTTAGAACATCGCGATACTCTTTCTATATATGTACCTGGTATACGAGAAAGTTAAAAACCGCGCCATATTGTGAGAGCACACGAGAAAGTCGAGGAGAGAACTTTCGTGAAGTTAGAACATCGCGATTTCTCTATCTGTACCCTTCGTATACGAGAAAGTTAAAAAGCGCGCCATACAGAGAGCAATACTGGCGTCGAGAGAATTCTCGTGAAGTTAAACATCGCGATACTTTCCTGCGTGTACCGTATACGAGAAAGCTAAAAAAGCGCCATATTGTGAGAGTACACGGAAAGTCGAGGAGAGAACTCCGTGAAGTTAGACATCGCGATACTTTCATGCGTACCTGGTATACGAGAAAGTTAAAACCGCGCCATTGGGAGAGCACACGAGAAAGTCGAGGAGAGAACTTTCGTGAAGAACATCGATATTCTCTATCTGTACCGTATACGAGAAAAAGTTAAAAAAGCGCGCCATACGTGAGGTGAGTACACGGAAAGTCGAGGAGAGAACTCGTGAAGTTAGGAACATCGCGATACTTTCTCTATATGTACCAGCACGAGAAAGTTAAAAACCGCGCCAGCATAGAGAGTAATACGAGAAAGTCGAGGAGAGAACTCTCGTGAAGTTAGAACATCGCGATACTTTCTCTATGTGTACCTCGTATACGAGAAAGTTAAAAAAGCGCGCCATATTGTGAGAGTACACGAGAAAGTCGAGCAAAGAACTCTCGTGAAGTTAGGACATCGCGATACTTTACGCAGGAACGTAATATGAGCGCACACTTTAGTAAAGAAAAAAGAAACTTTCGAATCTAGTGAAAGCTATGCTACTTAGAAGGCCATCAGTCACGACAAGGAAATGGAATAAGTTTATCTCTTTGAGCACGACTGTCACGTGGCAATCCGGCTTCTCGTTATCGTACGTGTGAATCTATCCTGAAATGGTTATTGGCGCAAGACCCATATTTGGCTAAATAGCTGTCAAGGTAAGAGGATAATCAAGCCTCGAAGAGATACAAATATTTACCCAGCAGAAAATTTATGCGGAAATAAAATGTAAAGTCTGAAGAACGGCCTGATAAAAATATTCCTTTTTGTGATCCAACGAGGAGTCATACGCATAACACATAATAAATACCGAACAAATTCCAAAGCTTTTCATTTCTTCACTTACCCAAGAAATATGAAGAGCAAGTTTCTGACAGTGATATTAATAACTGCTTCCATCGTAATTGTATCAGAACCAGGTAAATAGTGTCGATTTTCCTTTCCTTAGCAATCATCAATTCTGTGATCTTTGTTTAAACAGAAACATAAACGAATTTTAGAATTTGATACTTAGTGTTTTTAACCGCACACATCAAATTTAATTTTTCTAATTTGTTCCGCTTATGAGTTATCGTGTTCGCATTCACACGAACAGACCGATGGACTCTGAGCCAGCAGACGGGTTTGAGCAAAAATTGGATACAGATCCTCAATTCTGGTGTTCAAACTATGAGCTAATTTCAATTCCTTCGGCTCGTTGAGTTTTTGAGTTGCCGTGTTCACATACCATCGAAAGAGCAGACAAACTCCCCGTTGAAGATTTGGTCTAAAATTTGACAGAAATGTACAGTGTTGGTGAGAAGGCCACGTACGCAGTTTCATCCCTCCAGCTCATTGCATTTTTCAGTTACCCAAGTAGCACAAGTCGTTGCCATCCACGGTTGGCCAACGGTACGGATTGGCACTCTTACGGATACCCGACCAACCATTCCCCAACGTTGGCCCAACTGAGTTGCTAACTGTTGGGCCAACCAAGTTTTCTATACGAACCTACGATGGCCCAACCAAGTTTTCCTATATGAACCTACGATGGCCCAACCAAAGTTTCCTACATACACTAGGGTGGCCCTTATTATAATGGCGAAAAATTTACTTAACATTTTTTAAGCGCAAACCCTCTAATTTTTTTCCTTTTAAAATTATATGAAAGTATTCCAAATATTTCTTCAATATATAAAGATTAACCCGTGCCGCATCGAGTTTGATTATATGATTATATAAAAATATAGGTGTGAAAACGATGAATTAAATATTTTTTGAAATGTACATATATTATTCGTATTAAAAATGTCTTGATTTTGTTAAGAATTTTAATAATACACTTTTAATACAATTAACAATACAATTTTAACACTTTAACACTTTTTAATAATATATTTAGTTAAATTTTCGTTTTAGAGTAGCCTTCTTGTAGTCCGGATACTGCTTCCTGTGGTCTTCGACACACTGAAGAAGAAATTGCTTTTGCTCTTCATCTACAATTAATTATCCATTAAAATCTTGCATCAATTTCACCCCTCTTTCGGCTGTATCATTAACAACTCCGAGATTTTGGAATATTTCTTGTGACTTTAAATAAGAATTGTTCCTATCCCAAAGATCTGGACTGATATTCAGAAAGCTAATATCGATATTCAATTTCTTTAACAAATTTAAACTTTTCTGAGAAATGAAGTCTATTGCTTTTTCTGAAAAAAAAATAAAGCCAATACTAATTGTACGATATCATATCTAAATTCTGTAAAACTTAATGTGTAAATATAAATTAAAAAATCTTGTTAAAAATTTGATAAATGAAAAAAATTCACTATCATTATAAAATCAAATAATGATAGTGAATTTTCAGACTTAATGTCTAATAAAAATTATTCTTAGCAAATAAAATATATAGTGTTAAAATTAAAATCTTACCTAGAAGAAGGGGAACTTCATTAGGCTGAACAATGCATTTTCTTTCAGTATGTCGATTTTCCCGTTTCAAAATCTCTATGATGTGCTTTTTGGATGCAATATTAACATTTTTATCAAAAATCGCTAAAATGCTTGACTCTTCATTTAAGTACCATAGATGAGTACAAAACTTCTTCAAAACAATTGTCGAAATGCCCTGATTTATGTTTTCATATTTCTTTAACTTTTTTTAAAACATTAAATCAGTAAGTGGAACACAAATTGCGAATGAACTCTCTTGCCATGATTTAACATACACTGTCACAAGAAACAAACACATGTTCTTCAGACAATTTTAAAGACAATTGCTGTCTGAATAAAAATATTTTAAAGGAGTAAATGGCCTTTGGCATCCTTCGAGCATGATGTAAAGCCTCTGGTGGTCTGATTTTGATAGTCGAGTCTGAGTTCCTTATAATAAAGACTATGCATAATTCAAAGAGCTTCCGACAATCGTTTCTCATTTTTTTATTTTTTAGCTCATTAGAAAGATAATTCACATTACTCAGTATTTCGCTCTCACTACATATTGCGTTCAAGTATTTATATCCGTCCATACAATTTACTTTTTCCAAATTATTCCTTTTTTCTCTGATTTTTTTAAAGAATGCAACATCTAGAAGAACTAGACTAGAAGTCACTTCGTTTAACTCATATTCGAAAACAATTCGTAGCACTAATTCATATATGTGATGCCTACATGGAAAATATGTCATCTCTCAATCTGCATACAGCTCTAGAAATATAATCGCACCGTTGATACGACCCGTGTTCGAACTAGTTGTGTCAGAACAGAGAATTTGAGCTTTATCTTCCAATCCCCAATCTTTTAAAACATTCCAGACAGCCATAGCTTGCTCCTTCCCTGAAGAATTTTCTAATTTTGGCACACCCAGCAATTTTTCATCACCTTTATATGTAACAATAACAGGCAGTCTTTCACTTTTTAAATCTCTCACGTTTAAAGCAGGCATCATCCCGATTTATTTATTTTTTAGCAATTATCATCCCAATGATCGCATACGAAACAAGGTTCATTTTCTTTAAATAATTCTTTAATCCTAGTAGCTTTCGTCTTACGAAAATCTTCCCGATATCTTTGGATCGTATTTCGATTGATTGCCAACTCATCTATATTGTGTCTTAAAGTTTCAGCTTCTTCGAGAACGAAAACGACACGTCTCTGGCTAATGTGCAATCGATTGAGTGCAGCCATTATTTTTGGAGTTAAGAAATATTTCCTCCCACGTACAATTCCCATTCTTAATTCTATCTGCGCATTTATGTTTTCCTCAAGAGACGACTGGGTAATGTTTGATGAAGGCCCAGGTTAATCAGAAATATCTTCGGTACCTGACGATTCTTCTGATGAATCCATGAAATTGTCATCGATCTCCGAACTATGTTGAGCCTTAGCCCGTCGGTTTTCTTGTTCTATGACTCTCAATAATACACTTTCATCATGTTTTGCTAGCTTTATATCTATTCCCATTAGACATCCTCTCCGTCCTGGTTCTCTTTGACTCAATAAAAATTTTCTGTCTTCTTCAATTTTTATGATTTCCAAGACATTAGCGTGAGCAATATCAAATAAATTATTTAAATCTGATATAAAGTTACGTTCATTATCTTCTTGCGTTTCTGACCTACGGCAGGCACTTTTTTGAAGATTGCGCCAATTATTGTACGTCTTCATCATCTTTTCTACAAAATGAGGTGTCGCTCTTGTAGGAATCCTTGCTTTCTCCCAGAAAAATGAGGCATTCGCGCTCTACCAAATTGGCACTTTCCCTTAAGAATAATTTAACTTCATGTAAATTATAAAATAGCACCGATAGTACTTGCCGATTCGATGGAAGTTTGCATCCGGTAATTTGGTGACGTTCAGTACCAATAAAATAAATATTTCGATCACAACTTCTTAAATTCGAAGCCATAATTGCACTAATAGTTGATCCGAGCAGCGACTAGAATAGACTGAGAACGAGACGCCGGCATAGGACATGAACGAACAGGTCGCTGCTTGCACCCGCATGCTTCCTACTTCTACCGCGATGCGGCACGTGTTCCCGACCTTTGATTTGAAAAAATGAGGCCTCTAATTGTTTCTAAGAACAAAAGGAACGAAAATGGAGGGTGTGCAATTTGAAATTAGAACTTCAAAAAATAAGGGCCACCCTAATATACTCCTTTTTTTGTGAAATTATACGAGTATACAAATATATATGAATACTATATTTTTGTGGATAACTTGTAGAAGTTAAATAAACACTCTCTCTCTCTGTCAATTGTTAAACAAGAATTATAATTTTCCCTAATGAATACTTTTTTTCATAGTACATAAATTACAATCTAAAGTGTTAGGGAAGAAAAGCTATGCGGAAAAAGAAATGTCATTTGTCAACTTTAACAGTTTTCATTTTATTTTAGAAATAAAATAGTTAAATACATCTTACTTTGATATATACAAAGTACTTATTGAAAAAATGTTCATTTGCAATAGCTTTAAACTCAATACTTCGAGAACAAATTTAATAATTTAAAATTTATACTTCATGTTTAAGACATATATATTAAAATGTAGATACTAAAGAGTCACTTATAAGCATAATCATATCATGAATTGAAAAATAAATTTTAATTATGCCCAGCAAACTATAAGACGTGTAAAAGCACTTTTTTATATAAAAAAAACCCTGAGTTAAAAAAGTTAGAAATAAAATCACAAACAATTAAATACATACATACATTTTATTTATCAACAAATTAACATTACAATTTATTAATAATTTGAAAAGAAATAAAATGGTACTGAAAGTTACAAAACAAATAAAACATCTTAATTTATTTTCTTGCATTTACATTACAAAAATTATTTTTACCAATGGTTTTGTTTAAAATGTACTGTACATACATTGATATTTAGTGCTAAGCAAAATTGGATGATGCCTTTTAAGTATTGGATTATGACTCGGTACTTTTTTAAAAAATATAGTGTAGTAAAATAGTTCTTATTTTATAAAAAATACAACATCAAGAAGATAACTGCCAGAAAAGGAAGATCAAATCATAACATCCAAAAAATTACATATTTTTATAACTATTTTTCATTCCGAGATATCTCCCTCCATCTGGAGTGTGCAGAATCGGAACCAATTTGTCATCACTCCATAAATTTCGTCAGTGACATTAGCTGTATTTCTCCGAACAGTTTCTAAAATAACATCACACAATTAAAACCTTTGAACCTGTGATATTAACATATACTAACCAAAATAAAATAATTTAGTTTTCTTTTACTTTTCGATAACAGAATAAAAAAAGCCACATTCCCTGGAATTTTAATAATACTACATTTGTACATAGATCGAAGCCTAGGAATAATTTCAAAATATAACTTATTTATTGTGATTTTACAAATTCATTTACATTTTAGTGTTTCAGCTTTAAAAAAAGAAAAAAATTAATAACAAATAAAATCCAGAATTTATTTGACTGCAGCTTTGAAATAAATTAAGTACATGGTTTCTATATAGACAGTCTGGAATAGTATACGGTTTTAAGAAGTGACATATATATTTATTATCCATATCTCATATATATATTATATTTTGGCTAGTATATTTCAATAACTTTTTTCAATACATTAGACCAATGGTTGACAAACCGCGGCTCGAAAGTTGCATGCAGCCCTGGCGTTAATGTACTGTCTGACATCATCATCAAAGAGAAGCGCTTAATGAAGACCTCTAGCTTAAAGCTAGAGTAATTGAAACACTTATAAAATAATAAAGCAAATAACAGTTACTATAAATTAATTAATAAATACAACTTTACAAAATATTTTTTTTAATAATTGAAAAACAAATTATCCTCTCTCTCTCAAAATTTATTATACATCGACTTGAAACTGAAAATTTAGACTAGCTTAGATACAAATAAAAAAATATTGTGAAGTTTGAGTTATATATTTTAGATTTATGTAGGCTATATGAAGAGCAAACATTCAAACCGTGTTTTCTCCAAAAAAAGAAAAAATGAGTTAGTGATTTTTCTTTGAACTCAACATTAAATAGTACAACTGTACACTATTATTTTCAACCGAAACAAGTTTTATCCCATTATAAACCTACTTAGAAAATTGAGGTTTCAATCAAAAAGTATTACCTGCAGAGCTTGTTTACTGTTTCCTGAAAAATTGTATCTGAAGGAGAAAGCATGGTTTGAATGTTTGCTCCTCATATTGATACAAAAATGAAGACTAAATATTAATTTAAAATGAATGTAAAAATAATGCTTAAATATAAATTTCGACACATTTAACTATATATGCGTTCAAATATTTGCATACTTTAAATACAATATAAGTATAATAAAACTTGAAAAATATGTTTTTATGAAAATAACTCAAATATTTTGCATATAGAACCAAAAGAAAGCTTATCAATACATTGAGAGGCAGGGAGAAACCATGTACCCATTTGTGCCCAGAGTCGTATACATACGACGAGAGAAAATGCTTAAAATAATGCTTTTAGTGAAAAAAAAATGGAAACAAATCTAGAAATACATGTTTTAGATATATGTTTTTACTCACAAATATAAATTATAAGGGACATCAGGCACTAATGGGTTAATCGGAGCAGATTATTATACTGTCCTTGCACTAGTTTTCCCACCACTACCTTTTAAGCTCCAGTATGTAACTTTAACTATACTAACCTGGAATAATCTTTGTAATCGTTAAATTAAATTTACCAATATAGAAAAAATAAAAATTGTTTTAATCATTGTAGTTAAGATCACACGTTAACGAGATATTGCTAATACAGATTTAATTGCTTAAATATCTTAAAGACACACTTATTACATAAATTTTACATTTGTTTACATGTTTGTTTTTAATTGCTATGGGCCTTGAAAATACTTAAACACACTATTTCAAGTTATCTTAATAATCTAAACAAATGTTTGGCGCAGCTTGGCCAATTCTGGCCCTTGTGCCATAAAACCCCAATCACTCACTCAAGTTATCTTAAACTCCAACTTTCAATCAAATAGTATGACGGTAGAAGAATAAAAAAAAATTTCAATACCATAAAATAATAAAGATCCCTGAAAACAGATTTTTATTAGTACTAAAATTTGACACATTGGTAATTATTTACCAAAGCCTTTACATTATATTTTCACTCAATAGCCATTCTTCAAGCTTGTGACATCTTCTATAGAATCACAGGGACTCTTTATTTCAGATGGCAGTTCAACAAATGCAAACGAATGGGTCGAGCTCACTTTCTCTAAAATTTTAAAATAGTGTTAGCCGTTTTGGTTAAATTTCATGATTTATAGAAAAGAGCAATTAATTTTTCAAACATTATGTTTTTTTATGTTAGCGAAAAACTTTTTAATGTAACGTTTCAAAACATTCTTCAAATATAGGCAGATACCTTAAAATATTATCGAATAAATAAGATTAATTTTCGATTACGCTGTGGCGGTATTTTTCAGCAATCAGAAAAGAAATGATAATAGCAAATCCATAATTTTAGTTTGAAAAATTATTTGAAATAAATAAAAATAAGCTTAATCATGAAATTTAATTAAAAATATTATGGAAATGAATAACTGAGCTTACCAGATATTGCTAAAATCCATCCACCACATGAGCGAGTCTTTGGGACGTTTACCGGTACGGTTGCGGTTGTATTTCACAGTACGCTAACTGTTATTTATCTCAACATGAAGACTATGTTGGACCAACTTTGTGGTTGCCAACCGCATAAGCTGAGATTGGGTTTTTGTTGGCTAATTGTTGGCAAAACTACCCACCGTTTGCCATCAATGCCGACCATATTCCAACGTTGGGCCAACAAACTGTGCTACTAGGGTATCGTCTTCACAGACAGACCGACAGTCGTGCATAATCCAGAAAATGTATTTTTCAGACTATGGGAGGTCTAAGACTTTGAGATTCATCAAAATCTCAAAGCAGAATTTGTTGAAGATTATACTACTTTCTATACTTCGTTTACGAGAGAATGTGTTTTTTGAGATAAAAATTGAGTTTTTATGTGAATCAGAAGAATTGTCAAACTTCCTTGGGATTGGAATCGATCTATATTTTAAGTTATGCATAATCTAAGAGAACGTCGCTGCATTTATTTCGTCTCCACCTCAAATACTCTTGGCAAAATTCTGCGGAAATTCGCTGTGAATGAAAGAATGGTGAAATGTGGCAGATGATTTTATCACTAGAATTGTGCATCTTAATATAATTTCATGGTAAATGTGGAGTGTACGGTACCGACTTACTTCTCGCCAATTTTTCCTGGCGCAATTTCATGTACCGTCGCCAAATACTGTTTTGGATGTCCAGTGCGCTTTTTATTGCTCTCTTGCGCATGCGTCATCTGAAAACGAGAGATTGAGCACGCAATGCCTGCGGCATTTCAGGCGTGTACGGACAAATTTTTTAACTTAAAAAAAAAAAAAAAACATCAGCGGCTTCGCTTTCAGCATAGCGGAATAATCGTAGCTTCGCTTACTCATTGAGAAACGAAACACACAGAATAACATACACGGTGCTGAACCGATATTCCATTCGAAGAATTCCAAATGAAATTTTATTCAAATTCGAATTTATCGACCAATTGCATCGAAGATGTTTGGTCTATCTATTTCCGTGTATGTGAACGCAATAACTCGAAAACGGAACCTGCTTAGATAAAGAAATTTGGTTTGTGGTCTTGTCACTGAAATTATTGATCGGTACCAAATTTTGTACTAAACGGAAGACGTGCCAAATGTGTTCTGACTCTTTTACGCTATACTATCTAAGTATAGGAGAAGGTCTAGGGGAGAAAACTCCTTCTGGTTGTATGTTGCTGCATTTTGCCAAATGTTCAGCTATTATTTCCAGTTTCCAAAAACCGATTTTATGGCGAGTTGATTGGTTGATTAAAGGGATTTTTGTGGGATTTAAAGCTGCAAAGGCTATTATCCCTTATTTATTCCAAAGTTCTTTTCAATCCATAATAAAAAAGAAACCAAAATTGCCATCAGAAGATGGGCTAAATTATTGCCGATCTGATTCGGTCAAGAGAAAAACAAAATTGCCACTCGCCTAGAAAGGCCTCCATATTGTTTTCTTTTATGACGAGTTATCTGGTTTGTTTATTTTGGATTCACAGTCTGTTTTCCGGTAATCCTCCTATTTAAACAATCGCCAAATCCATTTGGATACTGCATCAAGCGCCAAGTTCGAATCATTTCTTTCTTTAGCACATAAAGGATTGAATTCTGTTCTCTTTGAGTTCGTAAAATCCTTTTTATTTACATCAGTTAAAAATAGCTCTTAAAACAGCTAACTCCAGATGGACCTATTTAACCGTCAGTGATTATCTAAATCGTATGGTTAAAAATTTAACAACCAAACAAGCATATAGGCGCAAAAAAGATCGATTATGAACAATAATGGCAGCCTTTTCACAAAACTAGGCTCTTATTTTAAGTTAACATTGAGAGTTACAGAAACACGAAATTTAATATTTTCAAAGTATCCTTAAGCCATAACATTAGAAAACTCTAGTTTAAACATTAAATAACAACTCCAAAGAGAATATTGAAATTTTGAAGATTTCCATTAAGATCAGGAATCGATGGGTATAGCGGAAGTCCTTCTTTGATGCAAATAAACAAAAACAAAAAACTCGTCCATAATCTTCAAATAGCATTTGAGAACTCCTCGAAGGCTCCCGCTGAAATTTATTTATTTAAAGAAAAGCACATTACAGAGAAAACTCCATTTACAGAGTGCTGACAAACACACAAAGAACAAAAGTCACAATGAGTGAATAAAAAATAAAAAAATATATGCCTTAGAAAGCAAAAAGTAGACCACAGAGAATACATAAAATCATAAAACTTATGCAAACGTGTATATAATTAAAAACGAAAACACATAATCACAAAACTTTAAGACACACTATGACACCAAAAGCCGTATTTTTTTTTTTTAATTTAAAATTCATTTCCAAAAAGCAAGGGTCAAAAAGTCAAAACATGCAAACATCGAGTCTAATAAAAAACACACCAGGAGTTTAAAAGTTTAAAAACGTAAATACACACTTGAGATTAAAAAAAATGCAACACTTAAGATAAAAATAAATCAAACACGGCGCCAAAAAATTGGTCGAATACAAAAGAACACGGAAAATCAAATAGCATAAAAATCTAAAATGTTGTAGAAAGGCAAAATAAAACATATCATGTATGGCTTACACTTGGCCCGCATCTAAACGAACGCTGGCCCTCCAGGTTTCCAGTTTGCCAGTCGTACTGTTGAGACATCTAACTCATTGTTTTGAAGCATTCAGCTTATGTACCAGTTGTTTGCGATAATGTTTAAAAAATCGGTACCTCCACACGGGAACACAAAGATTCATTACAGAGTTTGACTGTGGAATATTCCCTCATTCCTTAACAGCCTAGACGTTACCCTCTATGATTTTCATTTATTTTTGCAACCTTAAGGCTTCCTTTCTCGAGAGATTCGAGTACGACAGTTCTGCGAAACAAGCTGTTACCGACTGGTTATAGTCACAGGCGGCATCGTTCTTCTCAACGCGGGTGGAAACTATGTTTAAAAAAAGCCCAAGCCATTAACAATAAAATGTATTGTTCTATGACATTTTGTGTTATTTAATTGGCCATCGGTGTTTATTCTCTGGATATCGTATAAGTAAAAAAACTGAGGTAACTATATGAATTTGTTTTTCAGAGCCACTGGACTTAGGAATTCTGGAAGCCGGAATCGATTACGCAATAGATGCACTGAAAGATGACCCACAAACACTTTTCAATCCCCCTACAAATGACAACAATTCTATTCAGTATATCCTTTACACTGAAGAAAGTAAAAATGAGCCTTGTTACATAGAACCATCAGCAGATCAGTTTGATAAATGCTCCTTTAATTCAAGCCATGAAACAAAATTTCTTATTCATGGATATGTGGCTAAATTACCGCCTGATAACCGATTCAATGTAAGTAGCAGTTTCACTGATATATAAGGGGCGTACAAATGAAAGTGAGACCGGGGTTCTAGCCAAGCCCTGGCGAAGGGTCACTTAAGCTGCGTTCCAACGGCCTGTCTTTCCACGAGTTTCGTCCGCGGTTCGCGTTATTCCCTGTTATCGAAATAGAAGAATCGATGTGGCTTGTGGGCTTGTAAGTGCATCTGTGGTTTCTCGCGTTGCGGCGGTAAATAGCTCGCACATCAAAGAACCAGACGGCGACATTGCATCCGTTCACTCGAGCGCTGCTGAGATATTTTCAAAGCCACGCGCCGTAGGAACGGCGAGGCAGTTCGAATTCCACCGAGCACAGCCCACAAGTACGAATCTCGAGGCTCGAGGTTTGACAAAGCCACACGCCGTTGGAACAAAGCTTTAGGCACTGAAAGTCTCAGTGCTCCCATTTTCCCTCCCCAACTTTCAAGAACAGATTTTTTTTATTGATTTTAATTTAATTTTTATGTAAGCAAATTTATCTAGCAGACTTTGACAAACTGAAACAGCAAAATATTTAAATGGGATCACTTTTAAGAGAGTTGGTTTCAGCATGTCGCGCGTAAAAAAATGCAGAATTAAAATTTAAAAGTATTTTTTTTACAAAATAGTAAAGAAACGACAGAACTTTTTGAACGAAATCTATACCCTATTTAATTATAGTATTGGATATTTTTTAAATCATAAAACAACTTATCTTTTTTAGAATTAAAAAACAGCATAATATGAAACTTGCAAAAGGCAATTCGCTAGGAAAGACGTTAGAATAATATTTTGAAATTTTAACAGTACTTTATTTAAATATAAGTAAGTTCGAGAGCACTGCCTTTGTGAATTAAATGAAAGCAAAAAATTGCATTACTCTGAAAATACCACAAAAAGAACTCTGTGCCCCTAGGCAGTTGCCTACTTTGCCTATTTAATAATCCGACCCTGGCTAAAGCGGCATTATTCCACGTGGTAGAACTCTGAAATTTCTCTGGTAGATTGATGTGTATGTTAGGAGAAATCTGGTGTAACACGGTTAACTACGATGTGACACACAGTGAAACAGAAGTGACAAAAACAGTAACGTCGTGTTATGCATTCCTACAATCAGGTTCAGCGCTGCAAGCTGAGTCTGATTGGAGGAATCCTGTGTAAACAATGATGCTTCATGATATGTGTTGACATAAACTAACATTGCTCTGCTCATTTTATGACAGTCAGCAATTCTTTTTCTGCTGTCTTCCATGTAGCTTTCTCGGTCCGTGTGTCTTCTTCGTCTTCCCCGTTGTAGGAATCCTGTGTAAACAATTATGCTTCATGATATCATGTGTTGACATAAACTAGCATTGCTCTGCTCATTT